>PVJX010006831.1:22607-74957 GCA_004027295.1 Dolichotis patagonum
GAAAATGACCAAAAAAAAAAAAAAAAAAAAGCAAAACGCAATCTCCAAACTCTCGGCCATCCCAAACAAGCCAAGGAGACACAGACATAGAAGAGAATGTAAACCATATACCTGAAACATCTGAAATGATAGCAACTGATGTAAAGAAACAACTCCATGGGTCTGTAAAGGAACTCAGATCAGAAATACTCTTCCAGCTAAAAGAAGAAATGATAAACATGATACAAGAAATGCTCAACACATCTAAAGAAGACATAGCTAAAAAAAATTAGGAAACACAGCAAAAAGATGGAACCTTGTATAAATAATATAAGAAAGAAATAGAATGCATGAAACAGATTCAAAGAGATATACAGGAAATTAAAAATTCCATCAAAAGCTGACAAAACTGCCTCAATAAAACTGAAGTGAGACTTTCAGACCTTGAAAACAAGGTTGCAGCTAGTGAACATGAAAGGAAAGATCTTTTAAATATGACAAGGAATCAGGAAATAACAGTTCAACAGTTGCAAGATGATACAAAGAAAAACAGTATAAGATTGATAAGTGTAAGTGAAAAAGGTGACAACACTCATACCAAGAGACTATTTACAGAAGTAATAGCTGAAAATTTCCCAAGCATGGGAAAGGAAACTGACATACAGATAAGGGAAGCATATAAAACTTCATTTAGCCATAACCAAAGCAATTCTACACCCAGTCGTATAATAATCAACAACCCAGAAATCCAATATAATATTCAATAGAATATTAAAAACTTTTAGAAGAGACAGATTGCCTATAAATTAAAGCCCATTAGAATCATGGCAGACTTCTCAACACAAACAATGAAAAAGAGCATGGAGTGAAGTATTTCAAATCCTGAAGGATAATGACTTCCAATCACATTGATGTACCTAGAAAAACCATACTTCAAAATTGATGCAGATATAAGGTACTTCCATGACAAAAGACAGCTGAAGAATTTCATGACCACAAAAAAAAAAAACCCTTCAATGAATACTGAAAGATATTTTAGATAGACATAACAATAACTTCAAAAACACCAATGGAAAAAAAAACTGCTAATCAAGGCAAACATTTAAACAGAGGGGAAAGCTAAAGAACCATCAGCAGAAAGATAACATGACAAAAATAAGCCAATATATATCAGCTATAATCATTAATGTAAATGGCCTCCATTCACAAATTACAAGAAACAAACTGGCAGAATGGATCAAGAAACAACACCCAACCATATATTGGATCATTTGTTGTATATAAGAAACCCTTCTAACCCAAAAGGAAATTCACAGTCTGAAAGTCAAAAGATGGAAAACAATACTTCATGCAAGAGAAACACACAAAAAGCAGGGGAAGCTATTCTGTATGCAAACAATGGGAACTTCAAATACAGAATGATCAAAAGAGATAAAGAATGTCACTACATACTAGTTAGGAGGAAAGTTCAACAAGAAGAGATAACAATTTTACTTATATATACATCAAATATGGGAGCACCTAGGTATATAAAACAAATATTAACAGAAATGAAAAATCAAACAAGAAATAAAAATTATAATTGGAAACCTTAAACACCATTGGCACAAGAGATAGATCAACTAGAGAGAAAATAAGCAAATAACAGAACTGAACCAACTTGTGAACAAATGGACTTTCTTGACATTTACAGCGTTCCACCCAACAACATCACAATATATATTCTCAGCTGCGCATGGGACATTCTCTAAAAGAAACCATATACTAGCCCATAGAATATGCTTAAGTAAATGCAAAAGAATTGAAATTATCCCATGCATATTATCTGAACTTAGTGCCATGAAACTAGAATTTAATGACAAAAGAAACTGCACAAATTCCATAAACATATGGAAATTAAATAATATACTCCAAAATAATCAATTAGTCAAAGAGAAAATTAAACAAGAAATTAAACAATATTTACAGACAAATGATATTATAAGTACAACTTACCAGAATTTATGTGTGCAATGAAAGAAGCCCTCAGAGGGAAATTTAGTGCAGTGAATTCCCACATCAGGAAAACAAAATGAACACAAATAAACAACCTGATGGTAAACTGCAAACATCTAGGAAAACAAGAGCAAGCCAAGCCCAGAGCAAAAAGAAGGGAGGAAATTAAAGTGATTTGAGCAGAAATTAATGCAATATAGACAAAAAAACAATACAAAGAATCAATGAATCAAATAGTTGGTTGTTTGAAACAATAAATAAAATTTGTAAGTCCCTAACCAATCTTATTTTAAAAAGGATGTGAAAAACTCAAATTTATGCAAGAAATGAAAACAGTGAAATAATTATAGATCCTGTAAAAATACAGAAAATCATCAATCCTACTTCAATAACCTTTATTCTCATATGTTTGATAATGCATAAGAAATGGACAGATTCCTAGAAACATATGAATTACCAAAGCTGGATCAAGAAGATATAAAACTGCTGAATAATTTAATTTCTATCAATGAAACTGAAGATGTAATTAAAACCTCAGCAACAAAGAAAAGCTCAGGTCCTGATTGGATTCACAGCTGAATTAACCAAGAAATTCAAGGAAGACTTAATTCCAACATTCCTCAAACTCTTCAATGAAATTGAAAAGGAAGCAATTCTCCCTAACTCTTTCCTGGAAGCAAGTATTACATAATACCAAAATCAGAGAAATATCCAACCAAAAAAGCAAATTACAGGTCAATCACTTTCATGAACATAGATCAAAAATTTATCCATCAAATACTGGCAAACAGAATGTAGCAAATCATTCAGAAGACTGTACACCATGACCAAGTGGGATTCATCCCAGGAATGAAAGGATGGTTCAACATGCAAATCAATAAATGTAACACATTGTATCAAAAGAGCCAAATATAAGAATCACATGGCCATTTCAATGGATGCAGAAAAAGCTTTTGATAAGTCCAACACTCATTCATGATAAGAATCCTACAGAAAATTGGAATAGATTATCTTTACCTCATTCTGATAAAAGCCATCATGACAAACCAAGAGCCAGCATCATATTAAATGGTCAAAAACTGAAAGCTTTTACTCTAATATCAGGAACAAGATAAGGATGTCTATTATCACCACTCCTAATTGCTGAAAATATTAGCCAGAGTAATTACACAAAAGAGAGATAAAATGAATAAAAGGAAGAAAAGAAGAAGTTAAATTATCACTATTTGCAGATGACGTGATACTCTACATAGGAAACCCCCAAAGCTTCATTGAAAGACTTCTAGGTCTAACAACCAAATTCAGAAATGTAGCTGGGTACAAAGTCCACTCCCAAAAATCAATAGCATTCCTCTGCACAAACAACAAACTCACTGTTTGTTGATAAGATAAGCCACACCCTTCACAATGGCATAAAAAAAAAAAACCCACACTATACTTAGGAGTCAGTCTAACAAAAGAATTAAAAGATCTATTCAGGGAAAATTATAATACTCTGAAAAAAGAAATTGAAGAGGATCTCAGAAAATGGAAAGACATTTCTTGTTCATGGATAGGAAGAACAAGTATTGTGAAAATGGCCATTCTCCCAAAATGTTATACA
This sequence comes from Dolichotis patagonum, assembly GCA_004027295.1. NCBI lineage: Eukaryota > Metazoa > Chordata > Mammalia > Rodentia > Caviidae > Dolichotis > Dolichotis patagonum. Next base: position 26,185 of record PVJX010006831.1, read on the forward strand.
GATTTAATGCAATTCCAATCAAAATAACACTATAATACCTCACATATTTATAGAAATCACTGCTAAAATTCATCTGGACCCAGAAGAGACCTAGAAGCCTGGGCAATGATGACAGGGTTGGAGGCATCACAATGCCTGACTTGAAGATTTACTACAAAGCTACTATGATAAAATCAACATGGTATTGGAATTAAATGATACCTGAAGATCAATAGGATGGATTAAAAGATACAACCATAACTACAAACACACTCAGCCACTTTATCTTTTATAAAGGAGCCAAACACATTCACTGGAAGAAATACAGTATCTTTAATAAGTGATGCTGAAAAAAACTGGCTCTCTATATGCTGAAAAGTAAAAGTAGATCCATGCCTATCACCATGCACTAAAGTCAAAATGGATCAAAGATCTAAACATTAAAAAAGAAACTATATCTTGTACAAGACAACATATGTAGATATCTTGAAGACATAGGGATAGACAAAGGATTCATGAACAAAATTTATATTTATATTCATGAACAAAATTTATATTGCACATGAAATGTTTCCCAGAATCAATAACTCATCTTATTAAAACTTTTGCATGTCAAAAGAAATCTCAAATATGGTGAAAAGAAATCTCATGAATTGGGAAAAAAATCTCAGTCAACTGTTGCTCAGAATAAGAAATTCAAAGACTCAATCCAAAAATAGGTACCTGAAATGGTACACACTTCGCAGATGAGGAAATACAAATGGCAAATAAATACATGAAAATATGTTCAACATCATTGGTCATTAGAGAAATGCAAATTAAATCCCCACTGAGATTCCATCTCACTCAAGAAAGAATGGCCAGGATCAAGACAACTAACAGCAAATGCTGGAGAGGCAGAATGGTGCAACCACTGTGGAGGTCAGTCTGGAGGTTTCTGAAAAGCTGGGATTGTAAGTCCCATTTGACCAACTATTCCACTTCTGTGCATATTCCCAGAAGAATTGAAAACATCATACCACAGTGATATATGTGTACCTATGTTTTTAGCAGCACGATTGGTAAAAGCCAACACTTGGAAACAATCTAAATGCCCATCAACTGAGGAATGGATTTTTTAAAATGTGGTATTTTTATACAGTGGAGTAATACTCAACTATAAAGAAGGATCACAGTGAAGTTTCATAGGTAAATGGATATGACTTGAGACCATACTCATAAGTGAAATGAATCAAACTTACATATGTAAATACTGTATTGTCTCCCTAGTATAAGAAACTGAAAGAGCAAATAAGATACAAAATATTTAATAAATATTGTAAAAGTGTTAGAAACTGCCCACAGGGAACAAATTAACTCAGGGAAAAGCAGACAAGAAGGAAGGGAAAAGAAAAAAAAAAAGATTTGTATATATACACTTAAGATAGTTAAGGTGATTGAGCTACTAATTCTATTAATTATTGGAACAAAACAGTTAACCTTCATAGGATTAGATCCATTTTGCATGTTTTTTACCTGGTAATCTGAGGAATTCCTTTGAAGATAATTATGTAACATACCAACCTTCATTATGTTACTATCACCTTACTTTAAAAGCTTCTTTGTCATTGTTTTAGGCTTTTTATTATTGTTATTTACTTGTCTCTTTTGCTTCTTGTTTTCATGTAATATTTTTTTTCCCTCTAGTACAGTAAAGATAGATGTACTTGTATAGGCTTATACATGCCTGGAACTTCTTCTAAAGAGTTTGCAAGCATGATTTTATTAAGTGTGATGGCATGAACAGCTACTTTGAAGAAAACGAGACATTATGGTAGCCATTGCTGATTTCCTATCATCTTGTTGTGAAGTCCAGTGATGCTTTTATTCTTTGTTTTGACTGGCTTTAATCTCTTTTGCATTATTTAATTTCAGTACATGTGAAGGTATGGACAGCTCTTTTGAAGAGAACAAGAGGCATTATGGTAGCCACTGTTGATTTTCCTACTGTCCAATTTTGAAGGTCTGTAATGCTTTCATTTGTTTTTATCATTTTAAACTATTTTGTCTTGTTTGAATTCATTGTTTATGAAGATATGCACAACTATTTCAAAGAAAACAAGAGACACTGTGGTAGCCACTGTTGATTTCCTGTTGTCTTGTTTTGAAATCCTGTGTTGCTTGCATTGTTTTGTTCTGATCTCCTTTGTTCTGTTTAGTTTTGTTTTACACTCTTTAAAATAAAAATTAAAAAAAAATGAAATAAAAGTAAGTTTGTTCTGTATCATATTTTGGAATCAGAGTGACATTTGTGTAAATGAGATGAGAGCATTCCCCATCTTTCTGTTTCTTCAGAGTTTTAAGTTCAGTGGTGATATAACATCCTTAAAACTTTTGTGGAATTCAGCATTGAATCCAGCACATTCTGGGATTTTCTTTAGTCAATTCTTTACTACTCTGTCAATTTTTTTGCACGTTTTTGGGTTGTTAAGCACATTTATGTCTTTTTGAGTTAGTTTTAGTAGTGTGTGTCTAGTAGTCTGTCGATCAAAATGTGTTAATTTGTTGAAATATAATTTTGCAAAATAATTACTGAATTGTGAATTTCTAAAGTGTCTGCCATGATTTCAACTTTTTCATTTCAAATTCCATTGAATGTCTGACTATGGGCTTATCTGTGTTATATATTCTTTTGAAGAATCAGCTTTTCAGTACATTGAATTTTTTTAGGTTCAATTTCATTGATTTTCATTTCTGTTTATAATTTCACTTCTTAATTTTGGTTTGTGGTTAATTTGCTGTTGTTTCTCAAGTACCTTAAAATCTCTCCAAAGTTTGTCTATTTGACTTGCACTATTTTCCTAATGTAAGCATTTATTGCAATAAATTTTCCTTCTAGAACTGCTTTCATGATCTCCAGTGTCCCAGATGGTTGGACAAATGGCACCATCATTTTCACCAACTTCCAGAATTTTTTACATCTTATTTGATTTCTGTCATGACCTTTTGGCTGTTTAAGATTGTGCTTTCAATTTTCCAGGAGATTTAGTCATTTGTAAAAATTTATTCTGTCATTGGTTTCTATTTTCATTACACAGTGGTCTGAGAGTATGCATGAGGTAATTTATATTCATTTATATTTACTTAAGCAGGCTTTTGAACAAATATGTGATCTATTTGGAAAAAGTAGCATGTGAAGCTGAAAAAACTGTATATGATGTTATAGAGTGATGGAACACTACATATGTATATAAACCCTAACCCTAAGTCTATGTGTTCAAAGGTGTGGTTTCACTCTGAAAACTCTGTACTTGTTTTTCTTTAGATGACTTACCTCTTTTCAAAAGTGGGGTGTTAAAATCTCCTACTAGGATTGTATTACTGTTTATTTGATCTTTTAATTTCAACAGCTTTTATTAGTACTGCAATATTCAGTGCATATATGTGTATCAATATTGTTTCTTTTTGTTGCGTTTTTCCCTTAACTCGTATGTAGTGAGAGTCTTTGTGTTTTCTAATCTGTTGTAGCTTGATATTAATCATGCCTGATATTAGAATTGCTAATCCTGCTTCCTTTTGGAGAAGTCCTGGAACATGAAACATCCTTGCTTTCCATCCTTTAATTTTTAGTCTATGAATCTCATTTTGGACTAATGAGTTTCTTGAATACAACAGATTGGTTCATTCTGATTTTTTATCAAGTCTGAGGCTTTTAATTGGAGGTTGAGGCCATTAACATTGAACACTATTACTGAAATGTTGCTTATTTACTATCATTTCCTTCTTTATTTGTTTGTGAATCCTTTATTTTTCTTTTCCTGATATTTTTGGTTACTGGTTATCTACTGACCTCAGAAGTTTCTTAGAGGTATTGTGTGATTCATTGTTTCAGTTGAGAATATTCTTAAATGTTTTCACTAGAGCTAACTAGATATTCATGTATCTTCTAAAGTAATCTTTTTCATGTGAGTATGAAATTTCCTCCTCTTTGAAAGTTGCTTTTGCTGAGTAAGTTACTCTGGGCGGAAAGTTATTTGCTCTTAGTGCTCATAGGACCTCGCACAAATCCTTCTGTCCTTTATCATTTGTGCTGAGGAGACTGTTGTGATTCTAAGTAGTTTACCTTTACCCTTTGTATGTGATTTTTTTCTGATTGCTTTTTTTTCATATCTGGTAATTTAAAAAAGATATGACTAATGATCTTTTTTCATCATAATCGTTTCATGCTTTATAAGTGTTGTGTACTTTTATTTCTAAGCCAATTCTTATATTTTCTTATATTTGGAAAATTTTCTTATATTTGGAAAATTGTTTTCCATAGTTTTTATAGTTTATTAGTGAGTTCATCGGTGCTTTCTAGTGTCTCTCTAATTCAGATTAGGCTTACATTGTTGTCATCTGGGAGCTGCTAGATAGTCTGTCCTTATTCACTTATTGTCTTACTGACTTCTTTGAGCTCTTTATTTCCATTCATTATTCAATATGCAGCAGCATGTCTTCATATCTAACATTTGTGCAATATATGAATTCTATGCAGTGCTTTACTACAGGTATTTCTTTTTGTATAAAAAGAAAATAGTTTTATTTGCACATCAAAGACTAAGACATAAAGACATCATCAGACCAACTGAGCTATTACAGGCATTTCTGTGTGATATCTTTTTGGAGATTCCATATCCTTATTGAGTCTGTCATTCAAATTTTAAACTGTTTTGGTTACCTTGTCCAGTTTTTACCTATTTCCCTATAATTCATCATGCATATCCTGAGTGGAGTTGCTATGAATTTTGGTTCATTCCTCCTTGAACTCATTTATTTTTTTCATGCTTTCTATGAATTTTTCATAGAATTTTGCTACTTAGTATTTATTTTCTTCTCTTCCTGTGATTTCTTGCTCAGGAATGGGAGAGCTAGGAGTGGTTCAGAGATTTCCTTGTTGTCCCATATGTATATATTTGACTGGGACAGCAAGAAAAAAATATATATGTACACACACATATATATATAGTATGATTATATATATATATATATATATATATATATATAGTATATTATGTCTCTCCCTTTTTTGTGTCCGTTTTTGAGGGTGTTACTGCATGTGGGTACAGAAGTGAGGAGAGTTTGTGGTTTATATGGAGATTTTCAGTAGGATGTTGTCTATCTGTGAATCAATTTCAGTTGTTTATTTCCAGTGTAATTTTGTACTCCATCTGTTATTTGCTTTAAGTGATTTTGACTCTGTCCCTAACAGATGTTTTCTTGAAAGAATTACTTCTGCTTGTGGCAGCATCCACAAATTCAGTTTTACAACCTTCTATGTGACAGTCTTTGCAATTACACTTCCCCTCGAAGACAGTTTACTATTTGTGAATATTCTTAAAGGTGGTAGGTGAGGAAGGGCAGAGATTGGAAGGTCATTGGATTAGAAGTGTTAAAACGGTTGTTTGGAGGTGACATAGCAGTAGATGAGAAGAAAATGTTTTTGTGGTGCCTTATATTATTGGAGTACTTTATATGAGTTGAAAGGTTAGTATTGAGAGTTATCAGAGCATATTTTGCAGATGCAAGGACAAGATACGGGACAGAGGGGGTTACTTTGTGATGGATGAAAACTATGTGATTGTCAGAACTTGCTGCTAGGACAATAATCTAGATTAGACAAGGAAGAGCCAAGGCTTAAATGGGAGCACCAAGGCCTAACACTAGAGAAGGCAGGAGCGACAGTGAGGGCTCTAAATTTGCAGAATAAAAAAGCCTTAGGAGGAGGCACTTACATGTTCAGAAAAAGTAAAAAGAAATAATATTATATCAGGGTTTTGAGGAGAAGAAATTACATAGGGATTTGAGAAGAGAGAGACCTAGAGACTCATTAAATCAAAATCAGTGAAAGAACAAACACACAGAGGTAACAACTTAATAAATTCAGGAAAACATAAAAGAACATGCATAATCACATACTACTAAATAAATCAAGAACTATACAAAAATTTACAGCTATGAGTTGTCTGATGGGAGTACAACTTAACAATTCCAGTGAGACACTGTATGTGAGATTCCTCGGGAGCCTCTTTTCCAGATATTTAGGGTGCTCCCACTCCACTAACTCCTCTGAGCCCACCACAGCAACACTGAAGCCAGCTCAGATTCAGTACTTCTCTCTGGCAGGTTCCAGGCATTCTTGCATAGTCTGATCCATTCTGAGTTCTTGGGCTACCCTAAGTTCAGGGAACCCTTCCTGTCCCTTTCTCTGGGTATGATTGTATATTTGGCAGACAATTTCACTGGCACAAAATTGTCCACTGAGTCAGGATTATTCCTATACAATCAAAACAGATACAGTTATAACAGGTTAATTTATTACAATGGCATCTATCAGGGCAAGTTAAAAAATAACATACCATAAAACCCTGTTTTGGGCCTCACTTGAGCCTAGTGAAGGAACCTAGATACATTTTAACAACCTAAGTCTTGATCCACAGTTAATGTGCACTGAATGCGATGGTTGTCTCTCCACTGAGGTGAAAAAGAGTATTCGGTAGTAATTTTATACAATTAGTTGAGTAATGATTAGGGTGTTGGGGACAAGGTAATCACAGAATGGGAAAGAGAAGACAGAAAGGAAAAACAGGAGTCTTTTGCTCTTTTATATAGGAAAGAGGAATGAGAAGGAGGCAAAGGACCCTAAAATTAGTATAAGTATGTTATATATTTAGAAGGGGATAACAGGAAAATCTTGGTTTCAAATAAGTAGTGAGAAATTAGGATGGGAAAAGATACTATAGCTGACAGAAATATTTGAGAAAAAAAGTTAATGGAGATAAAACAAAAGGGGGAAGAAAGAAAAATTAAGAGTATGACACAGGAGAAAGAAGTCAGGCAATAGATATGGGTGAAAGTAGGAAGTATACAAAAATATAAGGGAGAATTTCCTTATCCTCTACAAATTGTATTTGGAGAAAAAAAAGAGAAGCACACATACACAGACATGCGCATAAAAGAAAAAAAGGATAAAATGGTGGAATAAAAGTGTGGGGAAAATGTACACAAGGAGAAAAATATCAAAGAATGAAATAGGTAAAGTAAAATAAAAATGGGGAAAAATACAATCAAATAAATAACAATAAAAGGAAGTTTTCTATTGTTTTGGACCTGTGGCTCTTTCACTCCGCTTAGTGTTAAGGAGCAGAGCTCAAACCGCAACATGTTCACAAGGCAAATCTAAGGTAGCAGTCTACCCTAGAAGCGAGCTGTGTGGAGAAACCTGCTTAAATGAGAACATGCAGCAATATGAGCTTCCAACCGTGTTACTCAGGTCGAACCCGGCCTCTGCCCAGGTCTCTGTCCACAAGCCCCTACCTCTCCGTGGGCCTCCCTCCAGTCTGCTCTCCAAATCCAAGCAGTCTCCTGTGACAGCGTTTCCCTCACCCACCCTGGGACTGTGGCAGTGTGAAGCAACCGATGGACTGGCCGTTGACTCACGTTCGAGCCCCTGCCCCTTCCGTGTAGTGCCATTCCTGCCAGCTCCTGCTTGCAGGCCTAGCTGTGGGCACCTGTAGGGAGGTCATCAAATGTTGATTGTGGAAGGCTGTTCTGCAAGCGGCGACCTACTTTTCCTCGGTGGTTTCCGCTGCTGGTGATTCTTTTAGTCCTAATGCAGTTCTCCGGTTCTCTGGGACTTAAAAAGTTGTTAGTTTCACTTTGCCTCTCAGCTGGAGGCTACTCAGCTGCTGTGGGCAGCGTTGTGTGGTCTCTCGTGCGTGGCGTGACCTATTTTTCTGTATCACTTAATAAGACTTTCTCCTCCTCTTACATTCCCTTGTGGTTCCTGGCTACACTCCACTCACTTTGGTTCCTCTCCAAGCTGTTTTTTTCTCTTTTCCCAGACTCAAGACACTGAGTTGGAAAAGCTGAGGTGCTCGCACTTGATCTAACATTCTGGGACTCTAATCAGTGAAAGTTTATGTTCATTTACAACTTTCTGAGTCTCCCCATTGTGACACTCAGAAAGCACTAGTGTATTCTCTGCTTCTATACTCTTCCAACTCACAGTGCCTCATATAGAGGAATCAAAGAATGTCCTGAGACTGACAAAAATATAAATATACCATCATTTTTTTTAAAACTTTAGTGGGGACTCTGATTTCCTTTATACTCTTACATTAAATTTTTAATTTTAAGATAATTGTATGTTTATTTAGTAGTTAAATATAATACCAGAAATTTCATGTATCTTTTAACAAACATTCTCCAATGGTAATACTTTCAAAATTATAACATAATGATATAACTTATATATTGATATTAATTCCATCTCCAAAGACATTTACATTCATCCAAGTCCATGCCTATCTTTGGAAACTTTGGGATATTACTAATCTAGTATCAGTTTTCCCAAATTTGTCACTTTAATAATGCTATATAAATGGAATAACACAGTATGTAATATTCCAAAACTTGCTTTTGTCAGTCAACATAATACTCTGGAATCATACAGATTGTTAGGCTGTTGTTTATACATTGTATTGTTAGTTTTTATTGTTGAGTAATATTCCACAGTTTAACTATTTACACACTGAAGAACATTTGGATTGTTTTCACTTTAGGGCTATAGTAAAAAGTTGCTAAAACATTTGGGTGCAGGTTTTTGTATGAATAAAAATTTTTGTTTATTTAAAATAATTGCCCAGACCCATCATTGCTGGGTCATGTGATAATTATAGTTAGATTTTGTTTGCTTGGTTAAGAAACTACCACACTCTATTCTAAAATAGCTGTATCTTTTAAGTATTGAAACATCAGTGTTTGAATGATCTAGTTTATCTGCATCTTTAACTTTTTACCATGTTGTTATGATTTATTTATATTTGTCATTCTGTTCCACATACATATTAGACATGAGCTAAATTTTCTTAATCCTACATGAACACAATAGTCGTATTGTAGTAAAACTTTGCATCTCTAAAATCAGTTATATGTACTTACAGAAAAGGATATGTGATATATAAACGCACACGGTTACCCTCATTTTTCTTGGTATGTGCAAGCTCTTATTGGCCAAAGCAGCCTGAGACAGTAGTGCAAGGACAAGAAGCCATAGCAAACCATCAGACAAACAGCATGAAGCCAGCAACCATCTCCTACGAGCTCCGAATGCTCCACAGTGTGAGTAGTGTACACCAGCAAGGACACCAGTCCCTCTGTTTATTTAGTGGTATAGTCAACATGCTTCTTATCAAGGTACCAAAAAATGATGATGGTGAAACCGTAACAAAGAATCCAAGGAAGGGAATTACAGTGAAGTTAAAATTAATGCGTGGTTTTTAGTTTGTGCCATCTTTAAATAAGCAGGATGAAGACAGAAAATGATAACAATGATCCTGAAGGCTGTTCTGCAAGCAGCATCCTACTTTTCCTTGGTCCTGTGATATCAAAAACATATTTAAATGGCAAAAAAAAATCCAAAACTATTTAATGTAAAATCTGAATGGCCAATGAGAAACGTTTGGTACAGTGGTATTCCTGAAACTGATTCCTGATTTAGGGATTCAGGGAAAATGAGCCTCCAAACACCTTTGCTATAATCTCCAGTAGCTTGCTAGTACAGCAGAATGCTTAGCAATTCTATTTGAAATAATGTACATAGACAAATTCTTGGTAATAGAGAATACTATTGAGAAATTTACCACCAGAGCTGAAGAAATAGATGTTCTGAGAATGGTGCTTTAAAAAGCTAAACTTTCTGATCAACGAAAAGAAATAAGGGAATATGTAGATAGTAATGGAAGAGCTGTTAAGCATGATTGTTGGCAAAAGTAAAGAAACTGACAGGGAAAGTGATCACCAATGTGTTTGGTGGTCCAGAGAAGAGCAGATAGAATATATCAATAGCATAGAATTTCTCCTGTAAGATAGGATAGAATAAAAATAAACAGATAGCCCCAAGAAAGTATATGTTCACAGAGTTTGAAAATTATAAAACACTGCAGAAACTAAATGAAGTAAACTCTCTTGAACATTTTAAGAGAATGAGACAGTTAACCAAAAATATTAGTTACTATTGAAAACTCAATTAATATTAAACTTACAAATTTGCAATGCTACATAATTATATCATTTCAACTTTTGGCACATATAATTTTAAACTCTCAAAGGAAAGTCTAAAATTATTTATTATTTATTTCCCAGTGATAGTTTTGTTCAAAAGATTGTTACAGAGAAATTGCTTATTCTCACTATTTTTGATAATCTTTTGCAAGGTTTATATTTTGTTTCTAAGCACATTCTTAGATTTTCATTGTTATCCTTTATCCGTAACCTTCTTTCAAGAATGGTGGACTGGGTTATCTATTTGATTACATGAAATAATGACTCCCAATATTTTTGTTAGCTCTTTTGTTTATCTTTCTTTCATCTATATTTGGTCCATAGTTGTTCTCAAGGTACTTTACACAAGATAGTCTATTTCACTTACCATTGGTTGACTAAATGGGTAAGATGATTCTGTAGATCCGTTTTAGCAAGGATATTTGGCAAATGACTCAAAGCCTTCTTACCTGCTTGAATAATATTGGTAATTTTTTTTTTTGGTCCAATCTTCCATGCTTTTCTTCTATCTTTAAAATTTTGTGAATGTTGATGGGGTGATGGACAAAAGAAATTCCATTCACTGCAGACTCTCTCAGAAACCACAAAAGAGATTAAACATGAGAATATGGAGAAATATAATTCAGGCTAATGAGGGCATAAAAAACACTTCAGTTACTAAAAATGATATGAAATCACAGCACTGTTTTAGAGAAAGAAAAATAAACATGGTTCTATGAGTACAAGAAAGAGCAAAAACAGACATCTTTCCTAACTAAAGAAAATGCTATTTAAGTGGAGGAACTGATAGCACTTATATGCCAAAATATATAGACTAGATATGTTAAGTGCTGTTAATGGAGCATACACAGTGAGATAGGATTATAAAGGAAGAGTCTGAAATAATCTACAGAGGTTAAGCAATGCGTCTTTTCATTGAAATAAACTAGTTGAAGAAATTAAATTTGAAGAATATGCTAGGGCTATTTAGGGAAATGCGAGAAGGAAATCTTTCATACAGAAGCAAAATGCTGCCTTTTCTCCATAGTAAAATGAGAAATGTTATAAAGAACAAAACATTAACAGCCCTGAGGAAAAAGTGACACATCCTCTAAAATAATACTGAAAAGATTTATACCGTGTAATATCATGGTTTAGTTTCATGTTGTAGACTTTGGTGGTTTTTCTAGAGCATTTATAATTTGCTAGAAGATTCTGAAAAGAAAAAGAAGTAGAAAATTTGTTTTTTGAAAACAAATGATGGCCACAGCTGAATTAAGCTGAATGCATTGAATGTGGGCAAGAGCTGATATACATGAATTTAATGAGGAGTTATATAAGCAACACAGATGAAAGGAGATGGGGACCAACAAAAGAGAATATAGATCTGTAGAAAAGAGATAGCAAGGCATATTGGCAGATGATTCAAATAAAGGGAAGATAAATCAGAATTGAAATTTTGACTTCTTCAACTGAATGAATGATGTTGCCATTAATTTAGCAAAAGGATTTCAGAGTAAAATCCAGGTGCAGAGTCATGATGCTGAGTTTATTCTTTTGCATATGTTGATTTTAAAGCTTCCAAGAATAGGTTTCACATATGTATAAAGGTCAACACTTCAGAGGAGTTATGAGCTAAAGATGTAAAATAATGAGTCCTGTGAAATTTAAGTATGAATGAAATAAGTGTAAGTGTGAACAATGAGAGAATAAGCTGAGAAGAGAACCTGGGACTGAATCTTCAGAGTGGAATAAATGCAACTGAGTCTGTAAAAGGAGTAAGAACTAATAGCTACAGGATATGAAGATGCCAAGCTTCTGTAATGTTACTGAAGTTAACTGAATAAATCATTCTGAGAGGAATACATCAGTGAGTGCTGCCCAGAAGCTACAGAAAATAAATTTACAAGAATGACCTTAGTAAAATTTTGTCAGAAATTTTATTGAAGTGAACTTATCAGTGAACTCAATGTGAGGAAATACAGAGGAAGGGGAGTCGGTTCCTTCTAGAAATTCTCACAAGGAAGATAAGGAAGAGGTAATGATGAGTGACTGGCTTGTCAGAAATGAAGGGTGAGTGTGTGTGTGTGTGTGTGTATAGAAAAGCATGCACAAACACTGACAGTAAATAGGCAGGAATTCAGTTGAAAAACAGTGGCTAATAAATACACAAAGCACAAACAAAAATAGATAATGTGCTGTATCCTGTTAAGGAAGTAGGAAAAATGAACCTAAACATGATTGGTTGAGCTGTTTTTTTACATAGTAAGAAGGCACCAATTCTGCCACAAGAGAAAACACATAATTAGAAGTGTAATTTGAGGTCCAATTGCAAGTGCAATTAGAGTTTTCTTTGATAGAGAGACATTAATAGACATCATTCCATTGGCCCATTGCCCTTTATGAGTTTTACTTGAATAGGATAACATCACTTCACTAAGATGTGAGAGAAGTTTTAGTAGACATAAATTTGGGGCAAATGAAAAAATACTTCTAGTGAAGAGGTAAGAGAAGTGTGAAAGGAAAATAATCAAGTTATAATGAGAGCTTGAGGTTTAGGGCCATCAATTTGTAATGGCATCAAATATATAAGTTATTCTAACAGGCATCAACTAACTTTGGAAGCAAATACAGTTAAAATGACTCATGTTAGGGTAATACTGTCATCCATGTTCTGAGTTTATCTACAGAGTTGGGCTAAAAATAAAATGAACTGAGGAATTTATGGCTTTTTTCAAAGTTTTATAATGCAGGACAAAGATAGCAGTGTTATGAAATAAATACAGTAGCTGAGAACACTAAGGAACAGAAATCTAGATACCAAATTAACCTTCAAGGGTGAAATACTCTTACTGATGTAGCATGTTTCCTGAAATGGTGAAGAAATAGATAGGATAATGAGTAAGATGGAAAATGGTGGGCTTCAAATTGAATTAACTAATATATTTAGAAAATGTAAAGTGACATTAAACCTTTAAAATCTGATTAGAGCAATGAGATAGGCAAATTGAAAAAATTATAATGTTATTATGCCATGATATAATGCATAACAAAAGAATTTCTAGAAATGAATGAGAAATGCATAATTACAAAGTAAAAGGAATGATTGTGGAAGTTGGTAATAGACAGGACCAGAGTGTTGAGGGGATTTAAAAAATTTCAAGAATATTTTATTCATTTAGACATTAAAATAAATATTAAAATTGTTAGGATTTTGCCAACTATAGTATAAAGAAATACTGTAAGTGAGGTACTAAAAATCTTGTTGATTCCAAGGGAATGGCAGAGAGGTTAACATGTGAAGGTTAAAGAAAGCCAAAGGATATTCAATGATCCAGATGTTCAACACTTGAAAAGGCATAAAATGGTGATGTTGGAAGTGTAGTGCATATGTAGATTATGGAAACCACTCAATTTTCTGATCCTCAGCTTTAAGGACATCAAATACATCATGCCTTCTTTAAGAGGAGATCTGAATACAAGAAATCCTACAGGAGAGAATTGTATTTTACTTAGGAAAGTGACTGTAGAAACATCCAGAGAGTAAATTAAAATACAAGAGTTTTGAGATTATTATAAGAAATATGATTTTCTGGGTTTACACTGGAAGTAATTATTGTATGTGTCAAAAGATGTCCTGTGAGTGGAATTTTGAACATGTTTGTCAAATTAAAAGGCAGGTGTCTCAAGTTATGCTCTTTAAATGAAGATAATTATCTAGAGAGGTCTGGTATGGCAGTGATCTATGCAGAGGACAGCTGGCTGCAGAGGCTGAAATGCCACCTGTAACACTCTAGGAGGCAGATTCTGGGAATAAGAAGGAGACCCATGTTAAAAGGTGGTGCATACATGACAGGCACTGATAGTTCCAAAGAGCTGAGGTAAACTGTACTCCTTAAACATCCTGTTAATTCTCTTGCAATTGTCAAGAAGTGGTGGTGGGTTGACTTCCATACTAGCTATTCCTAGTAGTTTTTTCAGACAAACTCTCTGTTTTCCAGGTTACATCTTCTGTTAGGGTGGAAGCAGGATGCTACAACCAAAATACTGAGGTTCTTTGTACATTAAGTCCCCAATTTAGAAATGAATTTTTCTGAGACAATGTTCATAAGTAAGATGGTTCACAGTCCAACAAACTGAGTGTTATACAGTATACCTGCAAATTTTATGAAGTACATTTGTGAATCTTATACAGTACATCTGTGTGAAAGTTCTCAGCTTGAATGTTCATAAATCAGGGACTTACTGTACCACCCTTTCTCATTTGCTTTATTTTTATTTCTTGATAATGATGACCAAATTTTCTTACCTAGGCTAACCAGATACTCCACCACTGACCTACATGCCACCTCTGTATGCTGCTTTTTTATTGCTTTTCTATTTTCTAGAATAAGCAGGTATTTGAAGAGATGATACTTGGTGTAAAATTGAATTAGCATGTGTTCAAATGCAATGCCACCTTGCGTCATTGGTCACAGATCTTTTATAACTCCCCCAGCTACTGAAGAGACTTCTGGCCTCCACAGCACCATGTTTTACCACTTTCTCTCTATTCCTCTTTCTCCCATCTGTACATTACTTATCATTGCTTCATCTCAAAGATAAACTATAAAACTCAAACCATCAGCTGTGTTTGATTGTAGCTGAATGAAGTTCAAATTCTTCATCACTGGATTCCTGGGAATTTTACAAAATCAAGAAATTTGAATAATCTTAAACATTCAATGAGACTTAAGGACAATATTTTTTCCTGTATAGTACAATTAGATAATCTCTTAAAGTAATAATGTGGCATTTCCAATCTAGAATAATTGTTAAATAATTTTAAATAACCTAGAAAGATTTTACTATCTTTATAAAATATGATATAATTGAAATATATGTGCACATATGTACAATGCTTTCTGTAACTAATTTGATCAAATTTCATACATTTTTATTTCATCAATAGACCCTCCATAGTCCCTGAAAGACTTTGTGCAATACTTGTGTTTTTTAATAAATGCCATATCCATCATGTTTTGCCTCTTCTAAAATGACTCGTCACAATTTTCTTTTCGTATTGGTGCTACTACTTTGATTTAACATCACTCCAAAAATATGGATAAGCTGACATAGATAGAGGGATAATACTCATCACCAACAGACTGAAATGAAGACATAGACACACACACACACACACACACACACACACTCATGCAGTATTTGTTATCAGCTTTATCTGAGCATAGCAGAATGGAACATTCAACTTCCTTACCTCACTGAGTCTGGGATAAAGCTTTCAAATGCAGTGTGATTTTGAACTCCATTAGTCTTTTATGCTCAGGCTGTGAAAAGATTCATTCTCATGCAAGGTCTGCAACTGGTTGCTAATAAAATCCTGCCCTGACAAATAAATGGACTGTAATATAACCAGCCTCAGGGCAGTGAAATCCCAAACACTCAAATATGATCTGTAGCAGAACAATATGCAGCTCACTAAGGTGCCCCCAGCAATTGTATGAATTTGGCCTTATCCTTTTACTTGCCCGAATTTCTCCAAAAATGAATATAAAACCATAGATCATCTGCCATAGAATTTTATTTTATTTTGTTATGATTTATAAAATAAATTCAAACAAGATAGCTGTTAAGTTTAATACAAAGGCCTATAGAGCACTGTAAACAAAGTTTTAAAATTTTCCCTATTAAACAACATAACAAAATCTCAAAGAGATAAAGCATTAAATTATACTTAAGAAGTTGAAACATCAAGTTTCTCTCTTCATTTTTTTGTGTGCACTAGAGTAAAATGATATCCCTATTGAAGTAAAAAGTAAAAGTAAATGAAGTAAAAGTAAAAGAGTGTCTACTCCAAAAGTGTATCATTACAATTTTTCAAAATATGAAATATATGATAAGAGAAAATGAGACAGCTACAGAAAAGAATATGTAGAAAGAAAGAACAGAAACTAATAAGGGATATCTCACAGGATTTTCTTGTTTACTTTTCTCTCAAGCGTGCTTTAAGGATCAAATGAGATAATGTTTGCAAAATTGTGTTACATATTATGAACCAAAAGAAAGATGAAAGATATTTTTTTTACCAAATAGAATATAGTCAGTCCTTAATAGTTATTATCATTCACTAAATTCAGCATCAGTCACAAATCCAACACCATAAAATGCAATCATACTACAAAAGGAAAAAAATATGAATACTTAATTTATTTAGGGGTATTTACATTTTCCCTTACATTATAAATGATAATATTTATCTTTCTGATAAGCCTTTCTGAATAGTTCAATTGGTACTCATTACTGGTATGCTTTGCTCTAGCTCATATCATATTAAGCTGCTTCTAGGCACCATCCTACTATAATTTCACCCTTAGGCAGAGTTCCGAAAATTGATTAAGTTTAGGATTATATGATATTTTCTTCACTAATGAAGTGACCAAAATCAGTAGATTTATCTTGAAGAAACAAGGACACTGTGAAGAATCAAAACATATGGAGGAGGAAACAGAAAAGAAGCATAAACACGAGGAGTGTGAAGAATCAGGAAGTTAATTTATGGCAGGGTTTATGCAAAGGAAGAAGTGGAGAAGATAAGGAATGTGGAGGTCAAGGCCGGTAACATGATTCTACTGAGCGTGCATGTGCATGCACAAGGGATTTTATGTGATATCTGTAAATCATCATCAGGTCCTTCTTTATCCTAGCTGGATAAGCAGACAGCCTTTAAGGGAGGTTAGGAGGTTAGGGAGGTTATAGAAATTATGTAAGAGGCTCAAGATCTTGAAACTTCTTGCAGTGCAAAATCAAACAATGCTTAATGGTTTTAGTTTAATCATGTTAGTTTAATAGGAAGCACTGGGCATGATTGTGAATAGGTCATTAACATTTCCAGGTCCCAGTGTTCTCCGCTATGACATGAACATGATAATTGTACCTAGGACTTGATGAGTTTCTCAGTTGATGGTGGTGATTGTAATGGTTAATTTCATGTGTCCAGTTGACTTGGCCATAAGATATCTGAATACCTTGTAAAGCGTTATTTCTGGGTGTGTCTGGAAGGGTTTTTTTTTTTTTTTAGAAGAGAGTAATGGAATGGCCACATGCTGCATACTGAACTACAATTCAGTGATCAGTTGTACATCTTACAGAGTTCACCAAAACTTTATCTGCTAATATCATCATAGCTGCCTCAGTTGTGTAAGTACACTCTGAGATACTCGTATATAGATGATACTGTCAAATGGTGCTCTTCTCAGCAGGCATTCCCTCCACTAAACAATGTGTTACTATATTTGAATAGAACTAAATGTACCCCACACTCCCATGCCAAGGTGAGTGTGCATCATTCAGTCTTCTGAGGATCTGAGTAGAACAAAGGACAGTGGAAAATGTAGTTTACTTTCTGCCTCATTGAGCTGAAACATGGATTTTCCTTGCTTTTATCACCCCTCGTTCTAAAGCCTTCAGGTAATACCAATGGCTTCCATAGGTCTCCAGCTTACAAAAAACCCAAATCATTAGGCAACTAAGCCTCCACAATCATGTGAGCTAATTACTTATAGTAAATCTGTCTATTCATTTTATCTATTGTTTCTCAAGAGACACTTGGCTAATACTGCCATCATTGAATAAAAAATGAAACAATGACACAGTGTTCATGGAAGACAAAAACTATGAAGAAAGTAAATCCCTATCCCCCAATTATTAAGGTGATTAATAGTTATTTAATCATACATAAACCATAGGATATAGGAGCTACTTTACTAGAAAGTCATTCAAAGATAAATAAATTCTACAGTGGAAAGAAAATAAACTTAGTCATTCAGAAATATCTCTCAATACTTGGGTATTTTTGTTTACTCATTTAACTTTATTGGCCCTTATAAAATAATTAAGAATACTTCTTGGTGAAAATGTGAGAAAAGAGAGCTAAGCAGTGCAAAGGATACATTCATGGATACGATAATTATGTATATAATTTGCTTACCCTTTCTTTTGATTAAAGAAGCCATTGGAGAAAAAGTCACCTGAGAGGCTTCATTGAATATAAGGCCAAAACACTGGTTGGAATACAATATCCCTATGCACATACATGTATACATATACTTATTCTTTCTGTTGAAAGTAAAGGATAATAAACAAAAAAATAAACAGTAGAATGGAAAATTCTATTAGAAGACAAATATAATGACATGTTCCTTGGAGAAGCTGTCTGACCATAATTGTATCAACATGGACCTTGATGACTTGAAATGCAGTGAAGTTTTTCACAAAAATCCTAAATTAACTGGGATGAAAACAAAAGGAATATCATATTAATGTTTAAATATTACCACCAAAATGTGCTGAAATGTGATGCTTTAAGATGAAGTAGTAGCACTGAGGACTGCTGTGTAGTGAGCTTCTGATGTTTGGATTGGTCTGATTTATAACTAGAATTTGATTTATTTATTAGTCTTGCATCGGGTAATCACAGTTTGTTAGACCATATCTGACAAACCTGAAGACCACTCCTGAAGAAACAAAATGTCTTTATTACTTGATGGTTGACTCTCATTATTTAGTGAATAAGTGATATCGAATAACATATAAGTTGCAACTGCCATGTGATTCTGGGATTAGGAAGTTCACTTTCCCAACTCATAAGTACATAGCTGTGAGAGTAGACATGTGCATGTGATAAGAAGAAATAAGGCAGTGATCAAATGCTAAACTAAATGCCATAAAACATCCTTGTTTACAAAATACTAAACATTATCTAATTTGGATTAGTAAATTTTGTGTATGCATGAAACAATGAACTATATGCTAGGCTATGGTCTGAAATTTTACACACACATAGTCATCACATCCTCACACATATAATAGTTTTAAGTAATGTAGGTTCTTTTGTCAACTGTGAAATGGATCATGCATTTACCAATTTACTACTTTGACAGTATCATGACAGATACTCAAGATCTCTAGGTCAAATGTTAGAAAATAAAAGATTTAGAGTAGTAATTTGCGATTCACAACAAGTATTCTTTAAGGCTTCTCTCCTTTAGCTGCCATATTTTGAAAGATTGTACTACTAATCTATATCTATTAAGCAATAATTGATTTATTTTCCTAGTTATTTAAACATAAAGTACATACATTTGCCTGCCTAATTTGTGTCATTATGCAAATAGAACTCTTCTTGATGTTAGAGTATTCTGGCACAATAGAGAAGCAAAAGAACAAAATGAACAAGTTTATTGGGTTGAGGACATGGAAAGGAGCACACAATCCATGGCAGCTGGGCTGTCTCCTTCGAACAGATACAGAGGCAGAGGTTTATATGACCCCTGATTGAAGTGGCACATTGGGCAGATATTGCTGATGTGTGAGGAATCAATTGGAATTCTCTGTGTGTATTAACAAGAAGGGGAGTTACAATTAGGGCTGAAGAAGAAGCAGGAAGTGGTAAGTGCTCCCACTTTGGCCCTCTGCCATGTTAGACCACTGCCATAACTGTACAGTAATTTATACTAGTGCAAGAACCTTTCATTCCTGCCTTTGTATTGTTAGGAAAAGGGTGAAGACTGTCTATTACTACTTCCTGCTGGACAGGGGCATCATGTTGGGTTTATGGGGTTGACAGGATGACAGTTGATGGCCATGTAGAAGCTGGTACCCAGCTTTTCAGCCAGGAAAAGGAATTAATCATTGGTGAACACTCACATCCTATATTGGGAAAATAAAACAAATAAAGTGCTATGAGGAGGCAGATCACTATCATAATTCAGGGACCCAGGAAAGGTAGAAAGAAACGCACCCTTGATCCAAATGTATTGTTCCATCAAGGCCATGGTGAGGAAGAATATGAAAAATAAGCATGGAGTTGGGAGGGGTAGAGTTACAACAGGTAATTATTCCCCCATCTGAAAGGGTAAAATTTAAAAGTGTAGGTAGGACTTATCTTTGTTCCAGGAGTTGAGCTGGAAAGAATTAGCACAAGAATTATGAGGCCTGACAGCTGAATCATGTTTGGGAAATTATAGAGTAGGGAGAGCCATGGCTGTGTCACTAAAAGTGACACAAGATTTTAGATCTACAGGAGTCTCATGTTTAACTAAACAGCTGAGGGCAGAGAGAACTAAGATAGTTATAGTGAAAATATTAACTAATAGAATGTAAGAGATAAGGAACCAAATAGGATAACAAAACATGACCTAGCCTGAAAATTATGGCTGGGGGGCCTTGGTGAGATGGAGATGGGAGATAGGAGAAGAGATGAATGTTTAGAGTCAGGGGAGTTAGGGTTATGAGGGCACCACTTATCTTGAGTGATGAGGAACCAGGATGGCAGTCCAGTGACCTTGAGCATCATTGAAGTTCTGAGGAAGACCAGGAGGGGCCACTTCATTTTAGTTGTAGCCTTGTTGATAGATCTGAGAAAGAAAGGTTGGACCATTATCTGACTGGATACTCTACAGTGGACCAAAACTTAGAATGATTTTCTGTAATGGGACTTTAGTAACTATATCAGCAGTCTCCCTGGATGTGGAAAAGGCTTTTATCTATCTTGAAAAGGTACAAAAAAAGGTGAGAAAATATTTGAGAGTTTTGAGGCAGGGCATGTGTGTAAAATCTACCTGCCAGTCCTGACCAGGGGTGTGTCTGAAAAATTGATGAGTAGGAAAGGAATGGAGTGGTATGTGTCCCTGAGGAGAGGTTCTAATTTAGAGATGACAGGTATAAGGTGTAGAGACCTGAGGTTGTCTGGGTCAGTCTAATGGAATTCTGACAACCAGTGTGTAGGGGGGATGGTACAGGACTATGAAGTGAGTGGTAAAGGGATGGATATTAGAGAACATAGTACAAAGGTTTGGCACCATTGGGTGAATTGGGGTAACAGCATCATTGATTATCCTAAGGTCTTGTATCAGATGATAAGACCCATTAGGCTTGAGTATCAGGAGAATGGAGTATTATACAGTGAATGGATAGCGTTAAGAAAGTCATTGTCTAAAAGATGCTTGATTATAGGTTTAAGTCCCCATAAATGTTTGGGAGCTATAGGATATTGGGGAATGCAAGGAAAAATTGAGGAATACCTGAGATGAATTAAAATAAGCATAGATAGCATGGGTACTGCTGGTGGAGTTATAGGTGTTTCAAACTATGGGATCAACCAGAGAAGAAGAGAGAGGAGGGGATGGCTTTGTGGTACACTGTGACGGTGTTTGGAAGATGAGCTGTGGGGAGAGAGAAGGTACAGGGGAATTAAGCTTTTGGAGAAGATCTCTACCGAAAAGGGATATGGGACATGTTGGAATTACCAGAAAGCTATTGGTGAAGAAGAGAGTTTGGAACCTGCATGGAATGGGCCTTGTTTGAAGAGGATGTGTAGGTTGTCAACACCCAATATAGAGATGGAGGATTTAATATAGTCACCTGAAAACTCAGGAAGAATGCTGTATATAACCTCCATGTCCACAAGTACAGAGAATGTCTTACCTGAGACCTCCGGTGGGACTTGAGGCTCTGAGAAGGATCCTTAATGAGGGCTGTTGGCCCCAAATCTCATCAATCTTCAGTGGCAAGTCCAAGTAGATCAGCTAGCGATGAATGCAGTGGTGACCAGATCTCCTCTGAGGGCAAGGATTTAGAGGATGGCTTACCCACTGTCTGGAAGCTAGGACAGTCACTCTTCCAGTGACCCTTGAGACTGCGGAGGGTGCATTCTTTTGTCCAGTGTCTTTATTGTCGCACTTAAAGCATGGTCCCAGAGGGGCTCAGGCAGCTCCACCTTGTCTCAGTTTACCTGTCTTAGAGCTCCAAGTATCACTGCTAAAAGATCAGATTGTTATTTTTTCTCCTTGTGATTTTTATCTCTGTTGTTGAAAACATGAAAAGCCATATTAAGAATGTATCCCTGTGGGGTTTACGGGCCAAGCCAAGTTTAGCTTTTTGTTTTGGGATCTGGCCCACAGTGGGGACTATCAGTCTCCTCTATGGTCACAAGACATCTGGTCCTCTGTGCTGGCTAATTGGAGACCCTAGCCCTGATTGATTGCTTGTAGTATTTTTAACTGATTTAGCTGCCTGTAGCATTTTTCCCCTGAAGAAGTAACCCAAACTGCCATGAGGGATAATGGGTGATGACCGATCTGGCTTCTTCAGGCTGTAGGGGGTTGAAGTCCTTGAACAGTCATCAGGGATACTTTGCAAAGATATTAACTAATGGCCCTCAGTAGACAGTAGGCATTTTCATCTTGAGTAGGTGTACAGCTTTAAGTCTAGAGGAGACAAATGCAGAGAATTAATTAAGTATGCAGGAAACAAATTATAGAATCAATGGGATATTTTTGAGCATAATTTTAGTAATGGCTTCCCATAAGGAGGATAAGGGTAAGGTCCAGGGAATTTTAGAAACTGACATGTCATTCATTTGGCATACACACATTTAGGTCATACAATTGCATAAGTACCTCCTGCACTATTAGAATGTCTAATGCCATCTGATTTTGGAGGATGGCCGGTTTTATTAATTTTACCTTTTTATTTTGGAGAGAGATCAGCTGTGGTGTTATTTAAGACTGGTTGAGCATAGTTAATTATGTCCCTAATATGCATCATATAACCTTTTTCTGTAAAAGATCTGGTGGATCTCAGTAAAAGGAATCTAAATAGAATTTATACTTATCTCTTAACTTTAGTTGTTGAACATCCAGAAGATTGATAACAGTGCAGTGTAGTAGAGAACATAGAACATAAAATGGAGCTATTATTTTCTATTAACCATGGGTTTTCTAACATTTGAGCACTGAAGAAATTTGTGACATTGCTTGGAATGTTCATTATTTAAGCATCTCTAAGTATAAAATATACATTACATAGATTTTTTTGTTTAAAAATTATTATTTGACTGGTAACCTCATGTTGGTTTGACTTGGATCTCCTGGCTGGAGTACAAGAGAAAGGCAGATGTCTAGTTCTGAAAGAAAATATTTGTCATCATAAACAATCCCAATTTTATATTTGAATGCATGAATATATCATAAGATTAGCAACAATGAATTGTCTTAGACATATGAACTTTAGTTGGGGTGTCTCCCATAAGATTATGGAGATTATTGGGGCCTCTGATTAATGAATAAGAGCTGGTTAAAGTTACCAGGTGGCCACTTTCTTTTTCATCAATTGAAGTCTTTTCCAATCTCTCTTCACCTCAAGGGCTTTTGTTTAACCAGTTTTAGTATCATTTTGACCTAGCAACCTAGGTGGAAGCATGTTTTTAAAATCTATAACCCAAATAAACCTTGAGTAAGTGACCTGAAACACAAAAGAAGAGGAAAAAAGATTGTTGAGCTCAAATACAAAGGAACAGCTGTTTGCAGAGCAGACAAATAGATAAACATGGACAGACAATCTGTACAGTATAAACAGACTAGACAGACAACAGATATTATAGACTGATAAAGATCTTACAAAATCAGAGTGCACTCAATATATTTGGCCAATCTGAACTATAATAAATAGACTACAGTGAACCTTTTTGTAGATTAATTAATTGAGATCTTTTGAAATAAGAATGGAAGAAAGGGAACCTAATTTATGGTTACTCAGAGACAGGTCAGTGAGGGGAAAAAAGAGCATAAATATGAACTAGTCCCTCAGGAACAGCATGTTTCTCAAGTGGGAATAGGGACCCAGGCTAGAAGGTTGTGGAGTGGAAGGTGTGGATGGCCACTGAGCAGCCAACTACCCAGCAAGCATCTGTGGCCAATTACCAGGTGATCAAACACCACAGGACAGGGAAGCACAAGATGGCAACTGATTACCATGGACCCACAAGTAGATGGCTGCTGCTGGTCCTATGATGAGAGACTGCAAGATGGCAGCCATTTACCCTATGACCTGTTATAAGATGGTGGCACACTGTCACATGGAGGAGGACTGTAAAATGGCAGCTGTTCTCCATGTGAGCTGCAGCAAGGTGGCTGCTGAAGACCATGTGGTATGGGATCGCAAGATGGCAGTCAAATACCCTGTGGCCTGCTAGGTGGCTGAAATGCACAAGGCTGAGTATGATGAGTCAGCGGGGAAAGTGGTGACACAGGAGTTGGGAACAAAGAAGAGCTACCTGATGGAATATAT
Source organism: Dolichotis patagonum (assembly GCA_004027295.1). Taxonomy (NCBI): domain Eukaryota; kingdom Metazoa; phylum Chordata; class Mammalia; order Rodentia; family Caviidae; genus Dolichotis; species Dolichotis patagonum. The sequence continues at coordinate 50,353 of PVJX010006831.1, forward strand.
ATGGCTCAGCTGGAGGGGATTAAGAAATATGAGACTGGGGAGAGAATCTAAGGGAAGGATTAGGGGCCACAGGGTGTGAGGGTGGGGGAGAGGATGAAAGCACAGGGGGCACAGAAACCTCTGGCTGAGAAAGCTGCGGGATTTGGTCTGGGAGATACAGGGGAGGAGCAGTAGACAGGAGCCACATCATCTCAGGGGTCTGGTGGTGAGCGAGGGAGAGTTCTGGTGGAGCAGAGCAAGCCAGGAATATTTGGGCCATTATACAAGACAGAGACAAGATATATCTTCAAAGTAAAAAAGGTGTGAAAATGAGTTGGTTTCTACCAACTTGCCACCATTGTGACAAAGGTATAAATATAATATATGATTTTTTATTTTTATAGCCTTCTTGAAGCCAAGAGCACCAAGATTATAAACCAGGCACCCAGAAGTGTGTTTTCTGGAGGACAGAAAATGGTCCCCATGACAGAATTATAATTGAGCTGAGAGAACAACTTCACCTCGTGATGTAAGAGCTTTAGCTCTCTCCCAAGGATCATGGAAGCTATCCTGATCACACCTATCAAAAAAAGTCATCACCTGTTTTGAACATATGACACGTAATGTCCCAACACCTGTTCTCATCAGCAGTCACCAAAGAGTGCAGGGCAGGGTTTTGCCTCAGGCTGTATGGCCTCAAGAGCATGAAAACTTCTGTCTCTGTCCAAAGACTGCAACAGATAGGTTTTCTGATGCAAGCTTGTGAATTTTAGGAATGGAAACAGGAAACCCCAGATGGCAGCTCACCTGTGATGAGTGAGGAAGGTCGCTGTTGCATGTGGATTAACGGCAGCAAGTAAACAGTCCCAGAGGAAAAAATAGGTGGTTCATAGGCAGGAGAGCTGGAACTGGGAGTGATTCCCAGGAGCTAAAGCACTCTGCCATCTGAGTTCCCAGGCACCATAATGTTAGAGTATTCTGGCACAATAGAGAAGCAAAAGTATAAAATGAACAGGTTTATTGAGTTGAGGATATGGAAAGGCGCACTCCAGCGATGGCGGTTGGGCTGTCTCCTTCTACCGGATACAGAGAGGCAGAGGGTTACATGACCTCTCATTGAAGTGGCGCATGGGGTGGATATTGATGACATGTGAGGAACCAACTGGAATTCTCTGTGTGTGTAAACAGGAAGAGGAATTGCAATTAGGACTGAAGAAGAAGCAGGAAGTGGTAAGTGCTCCTGCTTTTGCCTTCCACCATGTTAGACGACCACCATAACCGCACAGTAATTTATACTAAGGCAAAAACCTTTCACTTCCCATGTAAAGTGGAAACTATTTGTACAAGCATAACTGTTTAACTCTTTAAATAATCACAGCAGGTTTTCTATTGTTAATGGTTCTGTAACTTTAGGCTGATTTTAGAAGCAGACACAATTTGTATATTCTCAATTACCCTTTATCCATATCTTCTGAATATTCTCATAGTGGATGGGACAAGAACTAATTTGGAATGGAAAAGACTCTATAGATATACTTTATAAAGGATATTGCAATACTTATACTTGTCAATTTGAAAATTTTAATGGTACAGAAATATAAAAATTGTATATATACATATTTTTAAAAGATGATAGCCTTATTAATTTGTTCAAATTTTGAAAACCAATGCCATAGTTTACTAAAAATGTGGAGTTTTTCATTAGTTCATTATTTCAGTCATTCATAATATAAACAAATGACCATTTATTTGCTTAAAAAATGGTATCACTGTTGAAATCTTTGTAATTTAGATTTTAATATATTATTAGAAAGTGATTATTTTCTAATGCAATTGAAAACTACACTAGAAATAATTGACAAGTTATAATCTTGTACTTAGTGAAGGACTGAATGATAGTCTATTTACATTTCCACTTTTTATATTCAAATATCAATATTGAAACTAGAATGTCACTATTAGTTCTTTAAAATATATTTCAAATCTAAATTTCCCTAGAAGTACAGTGTGGCACATATTATGTGGCTTCTCTAGTATAGATTTTATGATGATGAAATTTGTATGCTGCAATAAAAAACAGGACCAAAAGGCTAGCATCTTACACATGTAAGATTCTTAGTGCTGTGAATAATAAACTATGTTCTCACCCCAAATTCCAGAATATTTTCTAAAACAAAGCAAATATTCTATGCTTGTATTTATTCACCTTATTCAACACTTGAATAAGAGATATATGAGTTGGCTTTTTAGTATCCTAGATCTAACATTTTATATATGCCTACATTTATCACAATGTAATAGTTTTTATTCTCCATCATTTTTATACCCAGGAGGTAGCAGAATAAATTCTTTTTTTTCTTTTCTTTAATTTCATTTCTTGTTGTTGCACATATTTTTCCTAAATTGTCATATAATATGGTATTTTTCATACATAACAGGATTTGGAAGTATGCATACACTGTGAAATACTTAAATCAGCCCAATTAACACACATATTATTTCATATAATTACTAAAGAATGTCTTATTACTTAGGTTGGAAAAAGACTTAGTTTATAATTACAGAGAAAGATAAACTGCATTCTACACCATTCCTGCTTACAGTGAAATAGACACTATCCCACTAAAAATATGCTATTGTATCTTTCAGTGTAGATAAATCCCCCTTTTTTTGCAATCATATAATTAGTCCCTATGCCTGTCCAACAGCTTTTACTAAATACATTAAATCATACCATATCCAATGATTGACAGATATTCACAGAATCTCTTTGATGAATATAAAAACTTGTGCTGGTTCTGCCAGCATATTTCAAGTTACAGGAAACAAAGGGAAACCAAACTGAAAGCACACCTACTGCTCTGCTCCCTGACTTCAGTTGTGAGGTGGAAGTTTATCTTTTCTCTCTTTGCACAGATGACACACAGGATAAAAGAAATGTGCTTTGACAGTACAGCCTCTCTCTGTGCTCACTTCAACTATGTAAATACAGGGAAGCTGTGAAAGAGAGGTCAGAAACAAAGCCCCAGTCTATCACTCTGTTTGCTCCTCAAACAGATACTGTTAGCTCCTGGCTGGAGCTATTTCAGTTTTCCTTTTAAGGCTTTCATTCCCCTAAGATTATGTGCATGTGACCCACACTGGGAAATGCCACTGGAAGTGTCATGGGAAAAGGTATTTTAGATATGTTTCAGGAAGGAGCTGCAATTATATTAAAACCATCTTTCTTTTTGTGGTGGTGATTTTTGCAGTCTTTTCCTCAAGACATGTTAGAAAATGTAAATGGGAAGGCATTCTGTACACTCTGGTGTGACAAGAACCAGGAAGACAGTGTGGAAGAGTAAGGAACTGAGGACTCACTCCATTGCAAGGTTATTTATTGGAGGTTTTGCAGCACATGAATTTGATGTATTTTTAGAGAGAAAACCAAACCTCTTGGAGGCTTTCTTTTTTTGCCTACCTCTATGATGTAAGACCAAAAGATTTAATCAAAATGATGCATTTGGAGCAAGTGGTAAAAATGCAATTTTTAAAGGCATAGCATTTTTTAAAGCTCATTTTGTTTAAAAAATAACCCGTTAAGTCTCCCACATATTATGCTATTACATTTTAATGAAGTCATAGGTTATATCTGTAAGCCAGTTATATTTTAATGGTAAAATTACAGTGATAACTTGTTATTTGATAATCTTCACAAAAAACAAAATGCATGTGAATTGTGAGTGAATTTAATAGAACTGGCTATCTTTTCAATATAAATTATTTAATTTTATATGAAGATGACCTTGTAAGAAGTTTGCAAAAATGAATATCATCAGGATCTCACAAACAGATTTGTGTCTGTATATATTTTACATGTCTTTAACTGATTTTTAAAAAATTCATCTTTACACATAACAGTGGCCTTTAAAACAGCTTATTATTTAAAAAAGACAGACAAGCAAAAGTAGAGAGAGGTTTGCAAAGGAGCTGGTGCCCACATGGTAAAAAATATGCTATCAGTAAAAAGCCAGATGAAAAGTACCATTCATGGGAAAAGATTAAATCAGGGATGCACTCCATGTTCTCCAGGGTTTCAGAGAGAATTCAGCAAAATAATTGACTCAACAAAGTCACAGAAAGAGTATCATATATTAAAATTAAGCACTTGTCTGGTTTAATTTCAAACTTGACCTTTTTACATTAAGGCTAAGGAAGAACTTTTTTCTTGGTCTATAGTGGAAAGCCTGAGGCTGTCAGGCAGATTTTGGCTGGGATTGCCCTACTGCCTCTGCTGGCAGCGTTTAGTGCCATTCTACATTAACTTTCCTGTCATTTTCCCTGCAGCACAGATTCACACCTGAAACCAGTGAGGTGTGCAGCATTACTTAATTGAAATCCTCATTTCTCTTAAATTGGCTACTGTCAAACCTATGAGCTAAGCTAACCACGATGTCGATTTTATTATTTTATTCAAATCCTTTTTAACAAAAGAATTAAAACTGAATGTATGAAAAAACATGAAAGGATTGGTAACCTCCAGAAGCCACTGTGAATGTTTCATCACATTGTCTTTTAATACTTTAATGCATTATCATATGAACTATATTATAATAGTTTATGTCACCATCTCAAATACATGTGTTTATTCAGGTGGTTTTGGGTTTTCTTCCATTGTAAGTGACATTCACTTTTTTTATATGGTGCTTGTTTTAAATCTGAAATATATTATTTTTTGCATATTAGTCATGGCCAAGTTTTAGTAAATGCATACAGAGGATGAATATTATATATTGTTATGAAATTTCTGTTTCTTCAGTTATTCATTAATATCATTATATATGAGCCATTGATCATTTGCACTTCATTATTATTAGCATTTTAATTTTTAGCATATTTATAAAAATTAAATTGCCAATTTTTTTATAAAGCACTATACATACTATTTATATTATTATATCATTATATAATAGCCTTAATATATATGTTATATATTATATACCATATCATGCATGTATGTGTGTATATATATAGCTATTGATCCTTATATTGTCCATATGTCTCCAAAGTACAATTTGGTTTTTAATTTTGTTTAACATTATTTCTTTCTGCATATTCCATTGATAATCCCCCCACATAAAAAGAGGAGCTTTCCTTTTTTTTTTTTTGGCACCAGGAGTGGAACTGAGAACCTCACACTTGGCAGGCAAGTGCTGTGCTGCTGAGCTAAACCCCTGCAAGCTCTGTAGTTTTGAAATCACAATGAAGTGACTTTTTCTTATTCACACAGTGGTTAACTGATTGTTATGCTGCTTTGCTGGTTTGAGGCTGTAAAGAAATGCTCTTGGTTGCTTGAGTAACAGACAGGTTGCTGCTCTAATTTCACTGGTGGAAATTCATCATTACTTCCAAAGCAACAGCAGACTGTGTCTTCCATAACTTATTCTCCATACCCCATTTGCCTTCAGATTCCTATGGTGGAAAGTCCCAAACTATCTACCATGGTCACTGCACTGTTCTAGGTGTTTGTGAATGGCATACATGTTACTGCGTTTGTGAGAACACTTGAAAATCACATTTGTAATTATTTTTTTATGATATGTAGTCCCCTGAAACCATGAGTTTTTGAGGAACATGCATTTTCCCTTTTTGTCACTTTAATGTGATCCTTAGGATAGAATAGGTATCTAATTAATGTTAAATGAATAGCATAATTACCTGATTAGTTAAATGACAGGAACTAATTAGAGTTATATAGAGAGACAAGTTGGAGTGGAAATACATAATTACTTTGTTCTCTCATGCCTTGGAAAGATAAGACAATCATGATATTTGCAGGACAAAACAAAGAGAAACACAAGTGTCATTCAATCATGCCCTTACCAAGGAGACTGGCCTGTTTCAAGGTGCTGCCTGTGCATTCTCTTAAGCCTCTTTCCCCAAGTGGGGCCTGACCATCAAAAGAGCGTGCAGCTGAGAGCTGCCCCACAGCACTGCGTTGCTCACCCTCTCTGTGGAGCCATGTTCCTTTTCTGATCTGCATTCTCATTTTCCCACCAATATGATCATCACAGAGAAAGGCAAGTTAGGTTTGTGTGTGAAGTACAATCCTAAGTCCACTGCAAAGGCCCAATAAAGATATTGCATGCAACATTTGAGAGTTTACACTGCCACAAAATGTGGTCTTCCAAATAAGTCCCCCTTTGGAAAATGAGCAACTGCCTTCTATAGGATTTTTACAAGAAAGCATGCAAAATAAGAATTAAAATACAGGTGACATGCTTCTGAAATTAAGTCATATTTGTGAAGTTTCTATAATGAATCCATTATCTATGATCTAGGTGAAATGGAAAGTTTGTGAAGAGAGAGATTACTTCCCAGCTATTTGGCCATTTTCAACCCAACTACACTTTTTGAATATAAATTTAATACTTACATAACAGAAACTCATACATAATGCAACTAATATGTAAAAATACAGTAGATTCGATTACAAATGGAAATTACTTGTTTATTATTTCCATTCAAATTTTTAAAAGGAAAACAAAGGTTTCTGTGTAAGACATTTGGCTTTGTTCAATTTTACCTCAGTCTCATTGTTCTAGTATTAAAAGACAATGATAGATGAAGGAAAATTGTGTGATTCTTTCTCCTGGAAGCTCTCACAAAATAAACAACAACTCAGTAACCCAGATATACACACTCTTTTCAAAAGTATTGTGAAATATACATAAAACCAAATCTCATAAGTGAAGATTGCCAAATTTAGCGAAGACAGAATGAGATCACAATGGAGTATGTCATAAAGTTCAGATTGTATGGATTCCCAGCATGAACTGTATATCCTTTGGGATAAGCTAAGAATTCATTTCTAATGAAGTCCACAGTATCTTCACAATGGAGTTCACAGCAAGGGATACAGCAGAAACTTCCAGAAACCCTCTGTGGTAGGTCTGAAGAGGCAAGTAGGAGAATAGGAAAATGAACAGAAAACACATTTTTACAGAAAGTAGAATTTTTGGGTGCTGGTGTAAAGGATTGTATTTTTATCAGTTCTAGTTTTCTTGAATTAGCTGGGGAGAGAAAGAAATGTAAACAAAGTAACTCAGAAAACTGGATTGCAAAATAAAATGTTGTGTCTCAAAGTGTGAATTTGGATATCTTTATCCAGACTTAACTCTCACAAACTGAAATCTGAAGAGATACTCTAAGAGCAAAACAAGGATCTCAGGCTGGGGGCTTACTGCAGTGGCTCAAGTGCTTGCATGGTAAGCACAGGTTGTAAGTCTGATCCCTGGTACAAAAATAAAATAAAATGAAATAAAATAAAATAAAATAAAATAAAATAAAATAATAAAATAAAATAAAATAAAATAAAATAAAATAATAAAAGGACCTAGGAAAAAGAGGACGTAGGTTAGGCTCACTAAGTAGTTTTTTAACTTTAATCACTTCATAAAGATTTCAGGACATGTCAATATGAGACACGGATAGATTTCTTTTACAGAGTTAGAAAGTAAAGGAGAAAAGGAAGCGAGTGCGGTTCCATCCCTGGACGGACACACTCTGAGGATGAGGAGAGACTGCTGAAAACACCTCCAGATTTTAAGGAGCTGGCTCAGGCGTGTCAGGGCCCAGTTGATCATTATTTTAGCTCTGGTTGCATACCTCTGGAGAAACCTTAGGACCTGAGGAGTAATTGCATTCCCATGAGCTGGATGCTCTTGTTAGGGAGGAGGGTCACTTTAGATCCACGGTGAGATAACTGCTCCTGCGTGGAAGAGGCAGTTTATCACAGGGTATCCTTGAGACATTGCTCTTCCAGCAGTGGAAGATGATTGTATGCCAGGTGGTGCTCCAGGAGACTGCCAACTGAATGTTGTAAAATGCTAGCAATTGGGTCACTTAAAGCCCCGAATGTTATTTAAGTTATTCTTATCTTTGTGTCCTCTGTCTTAAAGGGCAATGAGACAGACTAGATTCAGTCAGGGATAGGAAAGCTGACAATATAGATGCTCCTTATGCAGGTAACACACTTGCAGAACTGAGCAGGCAAACATTCCAAGCATTAAAGGCAGTGAGGCAGAGAAAAAAACTGTTTGTCTTTCCTCTTACCCTGTCTTTGTTTTCTCTAGCTTATCTCAAACCCCCCAATAGTTGGTCCAGCATAATCCTTCTACTTCTAAAGTAGTTATAAAACACAATCAGACATTTGTCTACTCAAATATTTCTTATAAGAGGAGATAAGGGGAAAACAATAAAAGGAAAAATATAAAAATGTTCAAAAAATTTATCCAAGAAAATTTGAAAATTATAAACTTTTATTTTTCTAGTTTTCTGTTTGTTTGTTTGTTTGTTTGTTTGTTTTTTGCAGTAGTGGGAATGGAACCCAGGGCTTCAACCTTAGTGCCATACCCAGCCCATTCTTTGTGCCTTATCTTGAGATCAGTCCTTACTAAGTTGCTAATTTGGGCTTGAAGTTGCTACGCACCTGCCTCAGCCTTTCAGAGGACTGTGATCACATTAGAGGCTTCCACCACCATGCCAAGATTTTATATTCCCTTTTTGAAAAAGAGTCTTTCTAAGTTACCCAGGCTGCCCTTGAATTTGTAAACCTCCTGTGTCAATCTTTAGAGTCCTAAGATTAAAGGAATAATGAAATTTTATCTATTGAATTATCTGTATTTATGTATCTATATATGTATATAACTATCTAGTTATATAATTTTCTATGTTTTATTATCTGTCTTGCATAACACTACACCTATTCTATGCAAATATGTATTTTATTTTAAAGAGAAAAATAAAAAATATGATAGACATTTTCAAAACAGAATAGTAGGAAAGTAACAATGGTTTTATATTACATATTGTAATCTTAAAAATAGTTTCTCAGATTACAAGATACAGGCATGAAAAACTGATCAAATAATACAAGCACAAGCCTCTCTTTTTAATGAACTAATAGAAATTAGTAGTATAACTATCTTAACTATCTTGCCTAGCTGATAATATATATATATATATATATATATATATATATATATATATATATATGTTTCCCTTTCCTTTTGAAAAATAGCGTCCCATTTCCCAATGTCTAGTATGCATTTTGAATCTTATTTACTCTTCCAGATTCTTACACTAGGGAGACAATATGACATTTATACCCGTAAGTCTGATTTATTTCACTTATGAGTATCTTCTGGAGTTGATTCCATTTACCTATGTCATTTATTCTTCTTTATTCCAGAGTGGTATTTTATTGTATAGAAACGTGACATATTGTTTTATGCATTCCCCAACTGATGGACATTTGGGTTGTTTCCAAGATTCAGTTATCACAAACTGTGATGCTATAAATATGGATGCACATATATCACTGTGGCATGGTGTTTTCAAATCTTCTGGGAAAATATCTACAAGGGAAATAGCTGGGTTAAATGGGACCTTTAATTCTAGTTTGTCGAGGAATCTCCACACTGATTTCCATAGTGACTAGTGAGCCTGTGCTCCCACCAGTGGTGAAGAAGTGCTTCTTTTCACCATATCCCCACCAGCACTTCTTATGACTGAGTTCTTGATGATACCCATTCTTCCTGTGGTGAGATGGAATCTCAGTGTTGTTTTTATTTGCATCTCTTGAATGACCAATACTGTTGAACATTTTTTCATGTATTTATCTGCTATTTCTTCATCTGAGAAATGTATATTCATCTCAAATTCCCATTTTTTGGATCGAGCCTTTGAATTTGGGGGATCTGAATTTTATTCAATACTTTATATGTTCTAGATATAAGTCCTTTGATAGACGGAGAGTTGACTCAAATTTTTTCCCACTCTGTGGGTTGTCTTTTCACTTTTTTAGTGATTTCTTGTGATGTGAAACAGTTTTTTTTTAATAATATGAGATTCCAGTTTTTGATACTTTGAAGTATTTCTTGCACACTGTGGGTTTTGTTCATGAAGTCTCTGTGTACAACCATGTATTAAACTTTTCTATTTTCTTTTTTTTCAGTAAACTTAGTGTTTCTGTTTAATATTTAGATCTTTGATCCATTTTGACTTTAGTTTAATGTATGTTGATATATATGGGTCTAGTTTTAGTCTTTAGCATGTAGAGAGTCAATTTTTCCAGTACCATTGATTAAAGAGGCTATTTTTCTTCCATTGAAAATGTTTGGACCCTTTGCCAAAGATAAGTTAATTGAATATCTTTATAGTTGTGTCTGTTTTTCTTTTTTTTAATTTTAAAGAGGGTAAAACTAAACAGTACAAAACAGAACAAAGCAGATCAGATGAAAACAATGTAACTGACACAGATTTCAAAGCAAGACAACAGAAGATCAACAGTGGATACCATAATATCTCTTTTTTTCTTTGAAATAGTTGTCTATATCTTCATGCATTTTCTAATCTGTTCCACTGATCCTCAGGAATTTATAGAAAACAAAATAATATTAAACTGATGAAAACAGTAATAGAGGCATTATAGGCCTTCAAAATTAGACAATAGGAAAATCAACAAATGGCTGCCATAATGTCTCTTATTATCTTCAAAATAGCTGTCCATACCTTCATTTATGTTGAAATTAAATAACACAAAACAGACTAAAATCACTCTGAACAATGAATAAAAGCATTACTGGATTTCACAGCATGAACATACAGAATCAGCAATGGCTACTGTAATGTGCCTTTTTCTTCAAAGGAGCTGTTCATTTCATCACACATAGTATAATCAATTCTTGTAAACTGTTTAGGAGAAGTTCTATTCCTGTATAAGTCTGTACATGTATTCCTATCCTTTCTGTATTAGAGGGAAAAACAAAACAAAACAAAACAAAACAAATCAAAACAGATTACTAGAAAAGCAAGAAACAAAAAAAGACAAATAAATAACGATAGCACAGAGCCCAAAACCATGACAGTATAGGGCTTCAAAACAAGGTGGTAGTAACATAAATAAGGTTATTATTTTACATAGTGTTTTTCAAGAGTTCCTCAGATCACCTGTGTCTACATTTTCTAATCTGTTCTACTGATCCTCAGGGTTTGTTTTATACCAGTACCATGCTGATTTTATCACAGTAGCTTTGCAGCATAATTTCAAGTCAGGGATTGTTATGCCTCTTGCCTTGCCTTTGTTGCCCAGAATTGCCTTTGCTATTCCATGTTTCTTCTGGTTCCACATGAATTTTAGCAATATTTTGTCTAGATCTGTGAGGTATAGTAGTGATATTTTAACTGAGATTGTATTACATATATACCATATTTGGGGGAGTATTGTCATTTCTTTATTTTTAAAAACTTGTTTATTTTTAAAGAGAATAAAAAACACAAAACAAAGCAGAACAAAAATCAGAACAAAACAATGAAAGCAACACAGAATTTCAAAACAAGGCAATAGGAAATCAACAGTGTCTACCATAATATCTCTTGTTTTCTTTGAAATAGTTGTCCATGTCTTCACACACAATGAATTCAAACAAGAAAAAATAGTATGAAACTGATCAAAACAAAAGCATGAAAGCATTATGTGTCTTCAAAGCCAGACAACAGGAAAATCAACAACAGCTAACACAATGTCTCTTATTATCTTCAAAATAGCTGCCCATACCCTCACATACACTGAAATTAAATAACACCAAACAAATTAAAGCAAGTCAAAACAAAGAATAAAAGCATTATTGGACTTCACAACAAGATGATAGGAAATCAGCAATGGCTACCATAATGTCTCATTTTCTTCAAAGTAGCTGTTCATGCCATCATACATAATAAAAGGAATTCTTGTAAGCTGTTTAGAAGTTCTAGGCATGTGTAAGTCTACATGCACAGCTATCCTTTCTGTATTAGAGGAAACACCAAACCAAACAAAACAAATTACATGAAACAAGAAACAAAAGAGACAAATAAATAATAATTTTAAAAATCCCAAAACAATAACAATATAGGCTTTCAAAACAAAGTTGTAGGAACATAATGAAGATTGGTACATTGTCCTTGGAAGCGTGAGGTTGTGAGTTCTATCCCCAGTACCGATTTAAAAAAAAGATTGGTACGTTGCATAGTTATCTTCAAAACAGTTACTCAGATCATGAGATATAAACATGCAACATTGATCTAGTCCTATGAATGTTAATGGTTTTGTTCCAAGAACTAATAGAATTAGTAGCTCAGTCTTCTTAGTGATTTTAAGTGTGTATATACATATTTATATATTTTCTCTTTTCCTTTCCTTCTTTTTTCCTTTTCCCTGAGTTATTTTGTCCACTTTGAGCAGTTTCTTACCCCTTCACAATATTAATGAAGATTTTGTATCTTATTTTCTCTTTCAGTTTCTTACATAGAGAGACAATACATATTTTTACCTGTGAGTTTGATTTATTTCACTTATGAGTATGGTTTCAAGTTGCACCCATTTACTTATAAAAGCCTTAATGTGATCCTTCTTTATAGCTGAATAGTACTCCATTGCATAAAAATATCACAACTTTTTTTATCCATTCCTCAGTTGATCGGCCTTTAGGTTGTTTCCAAGATTTGGCTACAGTGACTTGTGCTGCTACAAACATGGGTGCACATATATCAGTTCTTCTGGAAAGATGCCCAGAAGTGGAATAGGTGGGTCAAATGAGACTTCCAATCCCAACTTTTTAAGGAACCTCCAAACTGATTTCCACAGTGGTTGCACCAGTCTACACTTCCAATAACAGTGCAGAAGTGTTTCTTTTTCTTTCTGTAATGAGATGGAATCTTAGTGGGAACTTAATTTGCATATCTCTAATGACCAATGATACTGAACATTTTTTCATGTATTATTTGCCTTTTGTATTTTCTCAGATAAGAAGTGTGTATTCATTTTAGATGTCCATTTTTGGTTTGGGTCTTTGAATTTCAGGGGTCTGATTTTATTTTATATGCTCTAGACAGAAGTCATTTGTGTGAGGGACAGTTAACTTATTTTTTTCCCAATTCATGGGTTTTCTTTTCACTCTATTGGAGATTTATTTTGACAGGCAAAAGTTTTGATAAGATGAAAGTCCAATTATTGATTCTGGGAAGTATTTCCTATGCAGTTTGATTGCTGTTTATGAATTCTCTGCTGACTCCTATGTCTTCAAAATTTTTACCTACTTTGTCTTCCAGAAGATCTACTGTTCCTGTATTAATATTTAGATCTTTGATCCATTTTGACTTTACTTTAGTGTATGGTGATAGGCATGGGTATAGTTTTACTTTTTGGCATATAGAGAACCAGTTTTTCTAGCACTACTTATTAAAGAGTCTGTTTTTTCCCCATGAATATTTTTGGAAGCTTTGCCAAAAATAAGGTGGCTGAGTGTGTTTGTAGTTGTGGTAGTATCTTCTAATCTATCCCACTGATCTTCAGGTCTGTTTTTATTCCAGTACCATGTGGATTTTATTACAATAGCTTTGTAATATAACTTCAAGTCAGGGATTGTAAGATAAAGGCCTTGCCTTTATTACCCAGAATGGCCTTTGGTCTTCTAGGTCTTTTCTGGTTCCATATGAATTTTAGGAAAAATATTCTAGACCTGTGAGGTATGCTAGTAGTATTTTGATTGGAATTGCATTAAATTTGCATTAAAATTTTGGGAGAATGACCATTTTCACAAAGTTTGTTCTTCCTATCCATGAACAAGGAATGTTTCCATTTTCTGAGCTCCTCTTCAGTTTCTTTTTTCAGAGTATTGTAACTTTTACTGAATAGATCTTTTATTTCCTTTGTTAGATTGATTCCTTTGTAATTTACTTTTTGAATGCTATTGCAAAGGGTGTGACTTCTCTCATTTCTCTCTCAGTGACTTTGTTGTTTGTATTGATTTTTTCAGTGTTGACTTTGTACCTAGCTACATTACTGAATTTGGTTGTTATAATACAAGTCTTTCAAAGCAGTTTTGGGGGGTCTTCTATGTAGAGTATCATGCCATCTGCAAGTAGTGATAATTGAACTCCTTCTTTTCCTATCCTTACTCCTTTTATTTCTCTCTCTTGTCTAATTGCTCTGCCTAATATTTCAAGTACTATATTGAATAAAAGTGGTGATAATGGACATCCTGGTCTTGTTCCTGATTTTAGAGTAAAAGCTTTCAGTTTTGACCATGTAATATAATGCTGGCTGTTGGTATGTTATAGCTTGTTTTTTTATCAGATTGAGTTAAAGTTCACCTGTTCCAGTTTTTTGTACAGTTCTTATCATGAGTGTCTGGTGGATCTTATCAAAAGCATTTTCTGTATCCTTTGAAATGGTCATATGATTCTTATCTTTGGCTGTTTTGATACAATGTGTTACATTTATTGATTGGCATGTTGAACCATCCCTGCATTCCTGGGGTGAATCCCACTTGGTCATGTGTACAATCTTCTGTATGGTTTTCTGAATTTTGTTTGCCAGCATTTTATTGAGAATTTTTGCATCTATGTTCATTATGGGAATAGGTCTGTAGTTCTCTATTTTGGTTGAGTCCTTCTCTGATTTTGGTACTAGGGTAATACTTGCTTCCAGGAATGAGTTAGTGATAATCGCTTCCCTTTCAATTTCATTGAAGAGTTTGAGGAGTGTTAGAGTTAAGTCTTCCTTGAATTTGTTGTAGAATTTTGCCGTGAATCCACTTTTTTGTTGCAGTTTTTAATTATATTTTCAATCTCATTAACTGATATTGTGTTATTCAGAATTTTTATTTGTTCTTGGATCAGATTTGGTAATTTACACATATATAGAAATTTGTCCATTTTCTTCTGTTTTCCATGCAATGAAAGATTTTCAAAGGAGGTATTGATGGTTGTCTGGATTTCCAACAGTATCCGTAAAAATCCATCCTTTTCATTCCTCCTAAAGTCATTCCTAGAAGTAAGAATTTCCCTGATACCAAAATCAGAAAAAGACTCAACCAAAAAAAGTACTATAGGTGACCATCCCTAATAGATAAAGATGCAAAAATAATCATTAAGATACTGGCAAACAGAGTCTAATAAATGATCTAGATGATTATTGACCATGATCAAGTAGCACTCATATCAGTGATGCAGAAATGACTCAAAATAGACAAATCAATCAATTTGATATACCAAATTAACGGAGTTAAATTGGTATATCAACTACACAATCATCTCAATAAACACAGAGCATGCATTTGACAAAGTGCAACACCCATTCATGTAAAAAAACCCTACAGAAAATTGCAACTGATGGCCTTTATCTCAACGTGATTAAAGCCATCAATGACAAATCAACAGTGAACATTATATTGAAAGGTCAAAAACTGAAAGCTTTCTCTGTAAAATCAGGAATAAGGACAATGATGTCTGTTATCTCCAGTGTTACTCACTGTAGTTATGAGAACAATAGCTAGGGCAATCAGGCAAGAGAAAGAATGAAAAGAAATAAAGTAGGAAAGTTGAAGTCAAATAATCATTATTTGCAGATGATAAGATGCTCTACATAAAAGATCCCAAAAACTCCACCAAAAGACTTCTCAATTAAATAACCAGATTCAGTTGTGTAGCTGAATATAAATTCAGCACTCAAAAGTCAATAGCATTTCTGTACAAAAGTAAAAAATCTCATCCAGACAGATAATAGGGAAATTACTATTTCATAATAGCATCAAAAGCAGACAAAAAATCAAGCAAAAAAACTTCAAAAAAATCTCAAAAAGGAAGTAAAAGACCTCTATATTAAAAACTCAGGACTTTGAAAAAGGAGATTGAAGCGGATATCAGAAAATGGAAAGAAATCTTTTGCTCTTGGAGAGAAATGAACCAACATATTGAAAATGGGCATAGTCTCAAAAATACTATACAGATTTAATGCAATACCAATAAAACTACTATTATCATACGACACAGAACTAGCAAAAGGATACCAAAAATTCATTTGGAGCTTGAAGAGACATAGAGACATAGAATAGCAAAGGAAATTCTGGGCAACAGAGGGAAGGTAGGGGTATCATAATTCCTTACTTGAAATGATAATATAGAGAGAATCTGAAAAAATAAAACAACAATAACAACACAAAATAGTACTGGCAATAAAAGCAGACACGAGGATCAGGGGAACAGATTATAAGATTCATAGTCACATCAACACATTCAGCAACCTTGTCTTGGACAAACGGTTCAAACGCATTCAGTGGAAGAATGTTAGCCACTTTAATAAATCACACTGGATAAACAGGTTTTCCACATGCAGAGACTAAAACTGGACCCATGTCTATCACCACACAGTAAACTAAAACCTAAATGGATCAAACATCTGAATATTGAAACAGAAACATTAAACATTCTGAAAGATAGAATTGGTAGAACTTTTGTAGATATCAGTATAGGAAAGACTTCTTCAACAAAACACTGATGGTACAGGAAATATTACAATGAATGAAACTGGGGTTCCATCTTATTGAAAAGCTTTTGTTTAGCAAAATAAATCACCAGCAGAGTGAAAAGACAACCCACAGAGTAGAAAAAGTAATCTTAGCCAGTTGTTCTTCAGATAATGGATTTATATCTACAACATATAGAAAATTGTAAAATGTCAGACCACTCAGATTTAAAGACCCAGTCCACAAATGGCCATTTGAAATGAGTAGACACATCTCAAAAATACAAACAGCACATAAATAAATTAAAAAATGTTTGACATCACAATCATTTGAGAGAGATGCAAATTAAAACATCGAGATTCCATCTCATTCCAGAAAGAATGGCTATTATCAAGTAATCAACCAAAAAGAAATGCTGGTGAGGCTGTGGGAAAAAAGGAACCCTTTTCCACTGCTGGTGGGAATATAGACTTGTGCTACCAATCTGGAAATCAATGTGGGGATTCCCCCCAAAATTAGGACTAGACGTTCCATTTGACCCAGCTGTTCCACCTCTTGATATCTTCCTAAAAGAATTAAAAATATCACACCACAGTGATATATATACAGCATATTCATTGGTGCAGAATTTGTAATAGCTAAATCTTAGAAACTACCCAAATGCCCACCAATTTGGAAATCGATAAAAAAGATGTTTTTTTTTAAATACACTGGAATATTATTCAGCTATAAAGAAGGACAAACTAAAGATGTTTCTAGGTAAATGTATGGATGTTGAAGCCATAGTCTTAAGTGAAATGAATTGGACATGTGTATGTAAATATCACATTGTCTCTCTTGTATGAGAAACTGAAGGTGTAAATAAGAACCAAATTGTATGTAGACAGTGTGAAAAAGGAAGACATTTTTCAAAAGTAAAAAGTAGCAGGTCAGGGAAGAAGAGAAAAGAAAAAAAATGAGAAATAAAGGCTAACATGGAAACAAAGTTTGCAAAGGAGAGGAAAGAAGGGATAATGGGAGGGGAATAGGAAACAACTAAGATATGTCATGCACATTCACCTCTATGAATGTAATCGTTATGGGTATCTATATTTTGCCAATAAACAATAAAAATGGATAGAAAGTGACAATGAGATTGGTCTCTTCCAATAAGAAAACCATTCATGCTCATGAAAAGTCTGAGGGATGAGATGGAGGAGAAGGGGAAGATGAGTACACCAAAGATATACCATGTACAGGAAGCTAGCAATTTCAATTAATGTAAACATTGTGTGCCATATCATTCGCTAAAATTAATAATATCAAAGATAGTAAAAATGGATAGAAGAATTGGATGAAGAGGTGGAGAGTGGAAGGGAGGAGAAAGGAGATTTAAAAAGAAACAAGCTATCATATGTACAGGTAACTACTTCCCACAATGATTATAAACTTCAGGCACTTTGCACAGGTACCAAGAAAATGAAAATTTTAAAAACTTTCACTTATTATTCAACATGAGTGAATTCTAGGGATATTGTACAGAATATATTTTAATATTATTTGTGTACTTCAAAATTTATTTATTTTTTAAATTTTATTTTAAAGAGAATAAAACAAAAGAGGGCAGTACAGAGCAGATCAGAACAGGACAACATAAGCAACACAGTACTTTACATTAAGACAACCGGACATCAACAGTAGCTATCACAATATCTCTTTCTCTGCTATAGTTGAGCATAGTTTCAAATACAATAATATCAAACATAACAAAATAGTATAAAGCTATTCAAAGAGTGAAAGAATTACAGGGCTTTCTGAAGTGAATAACAGAAAATGATCAATGGGTATTATAATATCTTATTTTTGATAGAAAAATTTTGTTTGAACTATCACACATATTCAAATCCCAATAAGACACAATGTGATAGATAGAACCAATGGTAGTAGAATAGAAGCATGGTAGGACTTCTAAGAAGGATGATATTAAACCAGCAATAGCTGTCATAATGTTTTGTTTTCTTCAAAACAGCTGTTCATATCATCATGCATGATATAGTCAAACAAACAGAATAAAACCATTCCAACTGATGAATGAAAACATTGAAAGGATTCAAAGCTATGAGATGGGGACTCATGCTTACCATAAAATCTTATATACTCTTATCAACTCTCATACTAGGGAGACTATATGATATTTACACTTGTGAGTTTGGTTTATTTCACTTAAGAGAATGGTCTCAAGTCATGTCCATTTATTTATAAATATCTCAGTGTGATCATTCTTTATAGCTGAGTAGTACTTGATTGTATAAAAATATCACAACTTTTTTATCCATTCCTCAGTTGATGGGTACTTAGGTAGTTTCCAGGATCTGGCTATTACAAGCTGTGCTGCTATAAACATGGGTGCACATATATCACTGTGGTATGATGTTTTCAGTTCTTATGGGAATATGCCTAGAAGTGGAATAGCTGGGTCAAATGGGACTTCCAAACCCAGCTTTTTCAGGAATCTCCAGACTGACCTCCACAGTGGTTGCACCAGTCGACACTCCCACCAACAGTGCAGAAGAGTTCCTTTTTCCCCACAGCCTCTCCAACACTTGTTGGTAGTGTTTTCTATCCTGGCCATTCTTTCTGGGGTGAGATGGAATCTCATTTTGGTTTTAATTTGCATTTCTTTCATGACTAATGATGATGAACATTTCTTCATGTATTTATTTGCCATTCGTATTTCTTCATCTGAGAACTGTGTATTCATTTCAGATGCCCATTTTGGATTGGGTCTTTGAATTTCGAGGGTCTGATTTATTTAATTGTTTATAAGTTCTAGACAGAAGTCCTTTGTCTGAGGAACTGTCCATCAAGATTTTTTTCCCAATTTATGGGTTTTCTTTTCACTCTGCTGGAAACATCTTTTGACATGCAGAAACTCTTTAATAAGATGTGGTCCCAGTTATTGAATCTGGGAAGTATTTCCCATGTAGTTTGATTCTTGTTCATGAATTCTTTTCCTACCCCTATATCATCTAGATTTTTACCTATTTTGTCTTCCAACAGATTTAGTGTTTCTGTTTTAATATTTAGATCTTTGATCCATTTAGATTTTAGTTTAGTACATGGTGATAGGTATGGGTCTAGTTTTAGTCTTCTGCATATGGATAGCCAATTTTTCCAGCACCATTTGTTAAAGAGACAGTTGTTCTTCCAACAAGCATGTTTGGCCCCTTTATCAAAGATAAGGTGGTTGAGTGAGTTTGTGGTTGTGGTTGTATCTTTCAATCTATTCCACTGTTTTTATTCCAGTACCATGCTGACTTTATTACTGTAGCTTTGTAGTATCATTTCAAGTCGGGGATTGTGGGCAACCCTGAAGCTGTCGAGGCGCTATGGCTCGCGATGATTGCAGACTCGCAGGTCTGAGGAGGCTCTAAGCCACTCCCTGCTTGAGGACCGCATCCGCGGAGCCACCCTCCAGCGTGGGTATGCCTCCTCTTCCATCCTCCTCCCCCTCCCCCTCAGCTTGCTATATAATCTAAGGTGCTTCTGCATTAAAACAGATCTACGCCATCAGCTGGTCTCCGTGTCTCCTTGACGCGTTGGTCTTACCTGCTGTGAGGCCCTGCCTCAGGTGGCGCCCGAACAGGGACCCTCAGTGATCCTCAGTTAAGACCCCCCGCGCCCACATCATAGGCTCCGCGCTTTCTAAATGCCAATCCCCGCAGGTATGGGCGATTTGTGCATTGCTAGAATGCCACCGCTGCAAAGTGAAACTTTCGCAGCTGCAACAGTATTGGGAACTCCTTCTTCCCTTTAACCCCTGGCTAGAAACGGCTAGCTTATGGGACCCCTCCACCTACCAGATATTGCTTAAGCGGGTCTCTACTGCCACTAAACATGAAGGAAAAACTTTTCCCCCAGGACTAGTTCCTATGCTCCTGACGATCTTGGCTTGCCTCCAAGGCACCTTAAAAGATCCAGGAGGCCCCCACGCCTTTTTGCTCTCTGAGGATAAAGTGGAAGAACAATCAGATCAATTAAAAGAGGGACCTAAATGCCAATCACTTGTACAAGAATTTAATAACTTGCTTGACTTATCGGATAAGCCCACTCAGGATTCCATAGAAGATGGCGCCTGTGCACCACAGCCCCCTTAGATGGCGATGGCTCCTCAGAAAAACCTTGTGCTTCCTTCTTCTTCTCTGGCAAGGCTCTACCCTCCCCTTCCCACTTCCTCTTATGCTATGGGCGACCCAAGTGAGCCATCTAGCGGCGCTAAACTGAAACACACTTGGGAGAATCCAACGCCCTCTGGTGGACAAACTTTTAACAAGCTCAACTATGAGCCTACAGCGCCACCTACAGATAAAATACAAAATTGGGGTCAAAAGATAACTTCAGTTGGCTCTCCCCTACTTACCTTATTTGGAAAACCTACTTTGGAGAAACAGGACACAAATCATGAATTCCAGTTTGGTGTCACCCCTCTTCCCACATTTTTCCAAGAGCTATGCAAAGCTAAGGATATGCATTCAAAAAATTGGAGGGTATGGCAACATGAGGACCCTGATCAGTGGTCAGTTCCTCAGGATTTTGTTTCCCCTATTGAGCAATTTTGTCAACAGGCCTTCCCTGTTAACATTAACCTTCACCCAGCCAGACCGCTACCAGGTATCCTCACAAACATGATACTATAAAAAGACTCAGGGAAGCAGTTCTATCTGATGGGCTCGCTGGACCCTATGCCCAACAGCTGCTAGAAAGTATCTCCACCGGACTTAATATTCCCCAAGACTGGCATCAACTCGCCAGATCAATTCTTAATTCTAGACAATTTGTTAATTGGAAGGCTGTCTTTAATGATAAATGTGAACAAAGAGCAGAGCTCAATCGGAGACAAAACATTCCCCTAAATGTTGATTGTCTCCAGGTTATCGGGGTATACTCCAATCCTGCTGTATATACGCAAGCCCCACCCATGTTTTATGATCAGTTGAGGAGCTGTGCCTTAAAAGCCTTCCAAAAGTGCTCTGCTACAAAGACTGATAAGTTAACCAAATTAATTCAAGGTAAAAATGAGGATTTCTCGAGTTTCATGTCTCGCGTCCAAGCCACATGTGCAAGACGAGTGGAACACGAGGCTACCAGAAATGCTCTGGCCAACGAGCTCATCTGGGAGGGCGCCTCTACTGCCTGTAAACAGGCTATAGGTCCCCTACATGGCGGGGAGATAGAAGAATGGGTCCTAGCTTGCAGGGATATAGATCAACACACTGTGATGATGGCAAGTGCATTGGCTTCCTCCTTAGCTCAGGCACTTGGTATACATCAACAGCCTCTATGCTTTACCTGTAAAAACCTTGGACACTTCGCCAAGGACTGCCCCAACAAACAGATGACTGATGTTAAACCTACACCTCCTACGCCATGTCCTAAATGTCAGCGTG
Organism: Dolichotis patagonum; assembly: GCA_004027295.1. Lineage (NCBI taxonomy): Eukaryota > Metazoa > Chordata > Mammalia > Rodentia > Caviidae > Dolichotis > Dolichotis patagonum. The sequence continues at coordinate 72,086 of PVJX010006831.1, forward strand.
GCTATCACTGGGCTAAAGATTGCAAATCAAAGACCACTAAAGATGGGAAGCCTTTAAACTCCAAGGGGGGCAATCCCTAGCCTGACCACAAAGGGGACAACCACAATCTCAAAAGGGCCCCAAATCCGTAATGTGGACCACTGCCATCAATCTTAACAAACCAACTATCATACTTACCATTGATGGCCCGACAATTTGAAGGCATTCTAGATACAGGAGCAGAAACTACCTGCTTCCCCAGCTCTAATAGCAAATTCTGGGAAACTCAGCCAGGACCTCCTATACAAGGAGCCACAGGGGAAGGGCATACATTACAGGTTGCCATCCCCATCAAATGGGAAGATTCAGAGGGAAATTCGGGATTTATACATCCACTTCTCCTACCCTCATTGGATGTCATTTTATGGGGACATGATATTTTAACACAGATGAAAACAGTTCTTACCACCGATCACCCCCAAATATAGAGGCCATTGATCCAGTGGTTATTCCACAACCCATCCCTCTGGAATGGGATACAGAGGAGCCTATATGGGTGGATCAATGGCCCTTAACATCCCAAAAATTACAAGCCCTACAACAAATAGTACAACAACAATTGCAGGATGGACATATTGAACCTTCTAGCAGCCCATACAATTCCCCAGTATTTGTCATACAAAAAAAAGACAAACAAACATTTTGCATGCTACACGATCTCAGAGAGATAAATAAACATATAAAAGATATGGGCTCATTACAACCAGGCATCCCACATCCCATCTCTATCCCTCAAGGACTACATATACAAATAATCAACATTAAGGATTGTTTTTTCTCTATACCCTTACATCCACAAGATAAACATAAATTTGCCTTCTCGGTACCTTTAACCAACTTCCAAGGAGCCAATCCAAGATACCAATGGAAGGTATTGCCTCAAGGTATGAAAAATAGCCCAACCATATGTCAAAAATTTGTAAGCCACGCTGTAGATGCTCTTAGGACAAAATTCTTCATTATTCATTACATGGATGACATTCTTATAGCACATGAACAACAAGATACCCTACAGAAGGGAGTACAAACTATTACTGCCCGATTGCTACAATTGGGGCTACACATAAAACAAGAGAAGATCCAAACAAAGCCTCCCTTTTCCTTCTTAGGTCATCAAATCACAGAATTCTCTATTTCCCCTGTTACCTCTCTAACACCACAACTCTCGATTCCATCACAAATGACATTAAACAAGCTTCAACAATTATGTGGACACATTAACTGGCTCCGGCCCAGCCTACATATTACAACAGCACAACTCCAACCGCTTTTCCAACTATTAAACAACCCTTACACTCACTAGATCCTAGAATACAAATCAAGATTACAACAGAAGCAAAACAAGTTGTCAAATTAGTATCCCAAGCTGTCACAGACATGAGTACCACTAGGTAAGACCCATCCTTTGAGCTCCAAGCCTTAGTTATTAATACTCCAAATACCCCTATTGGAGTCCTATGGCAAAAAGGACCACTTTTTTGGGTTCATCCAGCCTACAGCAGGCTATCCAAAATTACTCCTCACATAGATATTTTTATCAAACTAGCCACAGATCTGCTAACCACATCCATTCGACTATTCGGGACACAACCAAGTATTTATCATCTGGCCCCTTAAACCCTCTAAATTATATCCTTTATTTGAGGGACATCCGGCTTTTCAGTCCCTTATGTTATCATTTACAGGCCAATTTGATAATCACTATCCCAAGCACTGCTTGTTACAGACATTACCGCATCTCCCTATACTCACTGGACATGCTTTTCCTACCTCTACTCCCATACCTTTTGCCATGATATGCTTCACCGATGCCTCTAAACAGAGATACGGACATTTCTCTTACCCACCATACAAAACTACTCCACTGGTCTCTTCCTTCCCAAATCCTGGTTCCGTACAACTGGAGGAATTATTTGCACTAATTCATGTGCTCAATATATACCCAAACAAGCCCCTTAACATATTTTCAGATAGTATATGTGTAGTTCAATTAGCCAAAACAGTGGCATTTGCCACTGTTTACCTAGACAATTCCACCTTAGATAAAGCTATTCTTACCCTAAAACACATATTAGAACATAGATATGTCCCTTGGTACATTACACATATCCGCAGCCATACCAACTTGCCTGGTCCTCTAGCTAGAGGTAATGCTCTAGTAGACAAGGCTGTACATATGCACTTCTTATAATGCCTCCTATCCTCCCCTATAGAACAAGCCAAGCTCCTACACAGTAGATTTCACAATTCCTCCATGCCCTCTTACCACAATTATCCCAAGCCACATGTAAACATTTGGTACGCTCCTGCAATACCTGCGCCCCCTTCCTTCCGATTGGACCTTTACAACCACAAGGGGTTAACCCCCGGGGCCTACGCCCCAATAGTCGTTGGCAAGGGGATGTAACTCACTTTCCCCCATTTGGAAAACAAAAATATATTCATGTCTACGTGGACACCTACTCAAAATGCGTTATGGCTATGGCCCTAACTGGAGAAAAGGCCAAACAGGCCATTCAAAGCCTACGCAAAGTGATTCTATTTATGGGAGTACCATGGGACTTAAAAACAGATAATGGACCCTGCTATACAAGCTCCTCCTTTCAAGAATTCCTACACCTATATGACATAACTCACCACACGGGTATCCCATACAACCCTCAGGGACAAGGCATCATAGAAAGGACACATCACACACTAAAAACTTTAATAAAAAAGGAGAGACAAATACACCCTACAGGGACACTAGATGAGATACTAATTCAAGCACTCATCACATATAATCTTTTAACTTTTGATGAAGATGGGCTCAGCCCTATACATAGACATGGGG
>PVJX010006832.1:0-74845 GCA_004027295.1 Dolichotis patagonum
ATGTTCTCAGGGTTGGGGGCTGGGAGTGTTTTCTTATTTCTCCCTTTCATCATGTTTTTGGTTCCTTCCATACAAGTGTACAGTGTAATTCCCAGACCCTTTTCTTGTTGTTTAAGGCTCCTCTAGAGGGTGCAGGCTAGGAGCTTTAGCCCTCTTCAATAGGTTATCAGAGATTAGAGTTCATCCACGGGCAGTGTGCACTAGCTCCTCCCTTCTGGGCCAGTCAACCTTTGCAGGCCTTCACTGCATCAGTGTGCACTGATCTCAGGGAAGTAACTGGGTCCCCGCCAGGGGCGTGGCCTATTTCAAGCAGATTCCACCAATCTGCTCGGCGAGGGGAATAACCAGCTGAAGCCACTTCCTTATGGAGTTAGGGCTGTCCTGCCCAAATCCAACATGTCATCCAGTTGGTTTCCCCTTTCCCGTGGGAGGGTCTTATTCTCATCACTCACCGTGTCCCCGAGAACTGCTGGACTGTCCGACCTCCGACTTCAGTGCGGCTGAGGTGGGAATTCACGGTGCCTCTGGGTGGGTCGTGTGCAGTGCCGGTCCCGGCGAGCTGCACGCCGGGCTGTTCAGCTCCGGGCTCTGGCGGCTCAAGCCAATTGCTTTGGCGCGGATCGCTTGTTCAGGTCGGGCGGAATTCAGGCGTCTCGAGGCGGGTGCCGTGCTCGCAGATCTTATCTTCACTAATAGTATCCCCAGGACCTCTTATTCTAGCGGGTTTTTGCGCTTTAGTTTCTTTCTGTGTTGTGAGAGTCTATCTCTCTCTGTTTGGGTCTCTCCAGGTTGTTTTATGCTGGTATTTGAGCTGTCTCTCTCAGAGAGGGTCTCTCTCCTGCTACCTACTAGTCCGCCATCTTGTCTCTTCTCCCTCAATTTGTAATTTTTAAGGATAGTATCAGGAACAAGTTTTTTGTTGTTTTTGGGTTTTTTTTTGTACACTGGATTGAACTGACAACCTTGCGCTTACCAAGCAAATGCTTGAGCTACTGAGCTAAATCTCTGGCCCCAGGAACAAGTTTTAAAGAGCTTAAATTCAGCAAACTGCCATGTTAGTGTCAGGACAGTAAGATCAGTTTGAATCAACATTACAAAAAGTTATCCTAGTTTTTTAAGACTATTCTTAAAGTATGATCTGAAGTTTGATTTTGTAAGAGATTGGTTATATTTTGGAAGGAAGTACAGGCTAAAAGCTGTTTCTCTTTTTTTTTTTTTTTTTTTTTTTTTTTTGGTACCAGGGATCACAGTCAAGACTGCAGGCTTGCAAGGCAGGCTCTTATGCAGCTGAGCTAAATTCCCAGCCCCAAAGCTGTTTCTTTTGAAAAATACTCTAGAAGAGTTTTGAAATAAATGATGAATTAAAAACAAAAAATTATATTTAATTCCTAAATAATTAGACAGTTTGGTATAGCAGAGAAGTTCAGTGAGGATACCTGAATTCACTTTTGTGGCTCTATCCTGGGGACTCTGTTAGTAGGGAGGATACAATACTATAGAACAGTAAAACACAGTACTTCACAGTGTGTCAACTGGCATCTTGGCTTTGGTTCTAACTAGGGGTGCACTTCATACTTTCTAGGGAGCCTTTCCAAAATCCACCTGCATGAGCTTTATTCAGGAATGACTTTATTGTCTTGTTACCATGATTAGGCATGTGTGTTTTGCAAAAAATTCTTCTCAGGTGATTCTGATTCACATCTAATTAAAAGCACCTCATTTAATAAGAAATTGAGATTCAGAGGAGTTGATATTTGATAGATATTCAGTAAATGATCATTGCTTTTCTTGCTTTTTGTGGAATGTGTCACAGAGCTTTTGGGAATTTTTTGGGTGGTGGTGTTACTGGGGATTGAATCCCGGCCTTACACTTGCTAGGCAAGTACTCTACCGCTGACGAGCTACATCCCAACCCCTTTTTATTTTATTTTATTTATTTATTTTTAAAATTTTATTTAAAGAGAAAAAACAAAGAAAACAACCAAACAAAACAGAAAAAGGGTAGCAACAATACAGAATTCTAAAGGCAAAAAAATAAAACAACAACAAAACAAAAACAAAAACACTAAGAAATCTGCCACTATAGTTACATACTGTAAATAGTTGTTCAAGTTACAAAATTAAACCATAACAAAAACAGTAATGTGGTCATCCATCTTACACACTTAAACATACATGCAGTTATATGCTTTAGAGCACTTTCTTTTCCCCTCTTTTTATATATATATATAATTTTTTTTTAATTTTATTTTAAGGGGGTTAAAATTAAACTCAACAAAACAGAACAGAACGGGACACAAGAAAGCATAAATTTCAAAGCTAGACAACCTGAGATCTTCACTATCTGTCATATTGTCTCACGTTCTCTTCCAAATGGTTGTCCATATCTTTGCATATGGGGAGCTCATACTAAATAACATATCAATCTTTTCACAAGATGTGTAGTTTACTGGCTCCCACTTGCTAAGGGGGGGAGGGACATGGGACAGGGGACAGGATGACATGAGATGTTCGATTCTCAGCTCAAGCCTCACATCCACCCCCCAGAGAGGGGAGGAGCTCCTTGTTCTCCTGGCACCACGAGGCAGCTGCATGGTGCAGGTCGCGATGCACTAGGGTCTCTCTCCTTCAGGCTGCCGAAAGTCTGCCACTTTCAGCCACCCCTTCCAAGAGAGGGGAGGAGCTCTGTGTTCTCCCAGCACCCCAAGTCAACCGCACGGTGCAGGTCCAGATGCACCAGGGTCTCTTCCCCTGCAGGCCTCCCGAAGTCCGCCATACTCACCTGCTATTTCTTTCTGATGAATTGACCATTCCATTTCCAAAGTTCTGAAATGGCCAACAGACCACAGAAAGAATTCTTTTTAGGCTCCTGTTTGAAACCAGCAGCTACAGCGATCTGCTGGCCTTGCTTCAGGGCCAATTTATTTTATTTTGAAGCAGTCTCACAGGCTATGCTTGAACTTTTTCACAGGTGTAAACCTTGCCCTTTGGGAGGTTTGACCAGGGAAAGGATTAGCCTGTAGAGAGTTGGAGAGAATGGAGGCTGCTGGGCAGAGAAGTAGTGCTGCAGTTCAGTGCAGAGTAGACTGGAGGGAGTGCTGGGGGCCACAGATTTGTGAGAAACAAGTTAATAGAAAATGACGTTAGAGAAGTGAGAGACAAAATACATGTTTGAGATTTTGACTTGGTAACTAGAATACCAGAAAAAATACTAGGTTAGGAATGGTTTGAGTTCAGTTGTGAAATTATGGGGTTCTGGGTTTCTGTGCTACAGATGGATGGGGCTGTCAAGTGGACATTGTAGGGTTTATGAATGAGAGGACATTTGAGGGAAGAAATGTTTACCACTTAGACTGAGGCCTAGAGTAGAAGGGGAGGGGCGAGGCTTGTTTTTTTTTTTCCTCAGGTCAGGGTTCAAATCAGGTTTAGAACAAGATCCAAATGGGGGCATTTGTACAGTCAGTCTATTCTCTAGAGGCCCAGAAGTAAAGCTACTCTGCTGAACAAGTCTAGTTTTTACAGTTGCTAAGTACTGGTAGCTGGGAAAGTGTGTGTGTGTGTGTGTGTGTGTGTGTGTATATGCATGCTCTCTGACAGTCAAACTGAGGGCATATTAGGGAACAAAATATTTTGATTAGTAGGTAGTCACTTTAAAATCAAAAACAAATTTTTTTTTTTGCTTATATAAGGCTTGTTTTGTCTTGACTTTTTTTCTTTTGGTACTGGGGATCGAACTCATCACCTCATACTTGCCAGACAAGCGCTTATGCCGCTGAGCTAAATCCCTGGCTTGTCTTGACTTTAAATTAGGTATATTTATTTAAAAAATGTTATATTATTGCAGAATTAGAATCTTTTTGCTATTGGTAAGGCTGAGAATTCGTGTTTGAGTAAAAAGATGCCTAAAATGTTGGTTATATTTATTTAGGAACATCTGTCATCTTTTTCAAAGTTGAGATTTCTTTGTGTCCTTCCCATTTGAAGGGAAACAGTTTGGGTTCCAATGCAATTGCAGCTGAAATGTGTCGGAAGTTTGCAAAGCCCGAGGTATCTAGAAAAAAGTACAATTTTGGCTTTTCTTTTTGAACGTTATCGTAAGACTAGAAGGGTGAATGTTTTCTGTAGCATACTTTTTTTAGGGGGTTGGTGGTTCTTAACAAGAAATTTAAGTATGTCTTGTAAGCGTCTTTTGCTGGAGTGTTGATGAAATGTGCACGTAGCACTGTTAAGGGGTTTGCGCACATGCTCTGTTAGAAGGTGAAGGGTGTGCTTTAAGGGATCAGAGATGGTGACCCAGCAGCTGTGTTCTTTCTCTGTTTTGTTAAAATGAACACTTTTTAGATTACAGGTAAAAATAAATTTTCCAATGCCTCAATTCTGTTTACTTGCTTGGGTTATAGAAGAAAGAAGAGTTCTCTTATGCTCCTAGCATGTTGATAGCACAGGCTTCTGGAGCAGTTTGTCTGTTTCCATGGATAGGGGCTGCGTAGCCATTACTGCTTTTATAGAGTGAGCAGTAATCTTTGTTTGACAGATGCTGTGAACATCTTGGGGGATGTGGGCATGCCTGTCGCAGTCGTCACAAGTCTGACTGGCCGTGAAACCTGTGCTCATGTAGATTGCCACCTGCTTTACTCACATTTGTCCCTTTGGGCAACAATCACTGTGTGGCCAATATGGGTTAAGCCTCTATGTTTGTCCTAATGGGCCTCATGCTTTCTTACCAGGAAGAGGAAGAACAGGAAGAAGAGGATGATGATGAAGATGATGACGACACTGATGATTTAGATGAACTTGACACTGACCAATTGCTGGAGGCGGAACTGGAGGAAGATGACAATAATGAGAATGCAGGAGAGGATGGGGACAATGACTTCTCTCCCTCTGATGAGGAGCTAGCAAACCTTCTAGAGGAGGGAGAGGATGGGGAGGATGAAGATTCTGATGCAGACGAGGAAGTGGAACTGATCCTGGGGGACAGTAAGTATAGGGCAGAGTTTGGGCTGAGCCTTGGCATACAGGGCAGAGTTCCTCTCTTGTGCCAGCCTAACTCAAGAGAGCAGCCATACCTGATTCTGCGCTCTGTGGCTGCTGATAGAGTACTTGGGTTCCCTGAGGAAAAGCTTTGCAGTATTGCTCGTCCCCTGCTGCCCCATTAGACTATAACTGCAGTCTGTCTATCTCTTCCCCTTGAAGCAAAGGTTGGCCAACTTTTGCTCCTCCGTGGAACAGGGGGTCTCTGTAGCTCCTTAGCACTTTCTTAGTGAGAAAGCAGTCATGGACAAAACTTGAACACTTTTGAGAAATGTCTTTACTTGGAAAAATTGGAGATGGGTTTATAGTTTGTCAGCTCCTAGTTCTAGAGGGTCAGCCTTAGAAGAAAGGGCCAAGGCATAACTCTTCTCCAAGGCTTAGAGCTAGAATCTATTAAAAACGGCTCCTCACAGGGGCCAAGTCACGAATCAAGATCTTTTTGTAAATGAGCCCTTTCTTGTCTGCAGTGGTGAATCATTACTCCCTCTCCCCCTTCTTATTCCAAATTTTGAAGAACACACTAGTTTAATACTTTCCGATTTCTGAAGTCACATCTCCTGTCTATGCTGATGAATCTTGAATAAACCCCACTTACAGTTAAAGTTACAGTTTAAGATTCTGCAGGCTCTGCTCCTGTACTCTTGTATGCCTTGGGATGGCGTGCTCACTGTTTCTGTGATGTTCTGTTGCGCACAGACTCATGCTAGCTATGGGCCTGGCTCTTTTTAGTGCAGTGCTGCCTGATAAGGGGGTGGTCCTGAGATCTAGCCATGTTCATGTAGCTGTGTAGCTAACCTAACCAGCATTCTAACATTCACAGTAGCTAGGTCTAATTTATGCCATTAACCACATGTGGCTATTTAAATTTTATTAAATTAAAATGTGGTTTCTTATTTTCATGTCTACATTTTAAGTGCTCAGTAGCCACCTGTGGTTGTCATAGTGAATAGCATAGATACAGAACATTTGCATCATTGTAGAAAATTCTGTGATGATGGTCTAGGCCCAACAAATGCCAGGTGGGGTGTGTGTGCACGCGCATGTGAATGATAATACTGGGGATTGAACTCAGGGTTTCACTAAGATGCTGTGTTACCCAAGCTGGCCTCAAACTTGGCACTTGTCAGGCTAGGAGGCTCTTTTTAATTAACATAAGTCCATTTACCAAGTTGTATTTGAGGAAGCTTTTGATGGGGTAGGGAGTACCCTGTATCTGCCCACCTACAGTTTGTGAACTTCCATTTCCTACACTGAAATGTTGAGGCGATTCAATAGATTAGTCCGATCCATGGTCAGAAAGCCCAGGTAACAGGGACTAAGAGGCAAGGGACACAGGACAAATTTACCACCCCTTTCTGTTCTATGGGACTAGTCAGATATAGGAAACAAGTTACACCTCCTTTCAGTTGTAAGTAGTTAGGCAAGTTCTAACATCTATCTGCAGTGGTTGTCCTAGCATAAGAGAGCATCACTTTCTTTTCTTCTTTTTAAGAATAACAAAATTTTAGTAAAGTACAATATTTACAGAAGTTTCCAGAAAAACGATACAAAATGATCACAAATTGTTTCAAAGGAGAGAATTTACACTTGACAATAAATTCACAATGTTAGTTAAGGAAAGTTTTGACCTTTCTTCACTGGTCATTGCACATGCTAGGCAAGCATCAGTAAGCTACACTGCCCTCCCCACCCATGTTTATTTCAGTATTCCCATTTTGATTCAGTCAAGCCTCATCTATGTAGAGTGTCTAAAGTTATGCTTGGCTGGAGAGCATGACCTGAAGAACTGGTTAGCTGCTTTTTATCAATGCAGATAGATCACCATACAAAGAGGGAGCTAGGTAAGGGAGTTAGTCTATGCCTGTAACCCTAGCACTCTGAGAGGCTGAGGCAGGAGTATTACAAGTTCAAACTCAGCCTGCAACATGGCACCTTAGATTCTTGTCTCCAAATTAAAAATACAGAGAGGGCTGGGGATGTGTCAGAAGGCCCTGTGTTCAATCCTCAGTACTGCTTCCCCCACAAAAAAAGATAAAAAGCCTATAAAATTTACCACTTCTGTCAAAAATACAATAATGAAAACTGCCTGACTCTAGTCCTGTGCTATAGGGAATTTTTTTTTTTTTTTTTTTTTGGTACTGGGAATTGAATTCACGACCTTGGCTTGCCTGGCAGGCACTTACTGCTGAGCTTAGCCGCCACTGGCCTAACCCCCCTTCCCCAGCCTGACTCTAATCCTGGTAACTGCCTTCATTCACAGCAGTGCTGTGTACTTAACCCCTCATGGGGGCACCAGTTATTCAGAGAATGCACAGTGACTTGGAACGAGACATGATTTGCTCTTGTGCAGTTAAAGAGCACGGATGTTTGAGCACTTATTCTCTATGTTTCTAAGACTGTCCCTTACATGGACAGGGAAGGCAAAGCTTGGCAGGGCAGGAAAAGCAGTGCACACTTGGTGACAAGATGAGTTTAAACATTATTCATGGTACACAGGTTAGTTCATGTTAGAGCTGTTTGAACTCTTGGGTGGCATTGGTATTATTCTCTGCTAAGTTATTTGCTTTTAACAGTAGCAGAACTGTGTGGATAGGCAGTGCTGGGGACCGTTCCTCCTTTAGAATAGCTCAATATACCCTTCCCAGCTTGTCTGCATTAGGGAGATGGCTTGGCCTTGAAATACATGTTAGGTGTTGCCATTCAGTATTTTTCTAGGGAAGGAATAGTTCAACTGTACAAGTCTTTCCTTGAAAGGGGAATCTTGGGGGCCAGCAGAGATAACATGAAGTTAATGTGTGCTGCTGTCAAGGGGTTCTGCTTTAATACTAGTTACCAGTCTTGCCAGTAAACACTGCATTCCCTTAGTCCTGTGGGGCAGCCTGGTCATCTTTTCAGATCCTGTGCTTGCCCAGGACTCATCTCCACTTTCCATTCTCCCTTTTTCTGTCTCCTTGCCCCTGTTCCCCCAGCATTGGAAATTGAACCAGGACCTTTGCACTAAATTATATCCTCAGCACTTTATTTTTTAAAAATTTAAAAACAGAGTTTAAGTTGCCTATTGTCCAGGCTTGGTTTGAACTTGTGATCTTCCGGTATTGACCTGGAGTGTTGGAATTACAGATGTGTGCCCCCATGCTCTACTTCCATACTTAATTGGAATATAACACCTCCCAATTTGGTAAAATTATCACCTCATTTAGCTAATTAGGAAATTCCTTTCACATAAAACAATCTGAAAAACCTCCCACACCCTCCTTTCTGTGTGGTACTAGGATTGAACCCAGCACCTTGTGCACAATACGCAAGTGTGCTAAAGTTGTTCAAACTGGCCTTTAAACTTGGACTCGTCCTGTGCCAGCCTTCCAAGTAACTGTGAATATAGATGTGTGCCATTGCATCTCAGCTGAAACACTTTAATTCTATGAGAATGTTGTTAGTTTAACTTGGTATGAATATTTACTGTACAATGGGTGACGTCTTGCCGTTGCAGCTTGCCTCTAGAATTGAGGTGGCATCTGTAGTGTATACTTTGTTGCTTTTTCACTGTGTTTTATAGGAGAACCATAGCAGCTGTCAGCAGACAGAGCATGTTGATACTGTTGGTTTGCTAGTGTTTTCCCTCATACTAATTATCTAGAATGGTAGCTCATAACCTTTCTGAGCTTATGGAGCCCTTTTAAGATGTAATATAGACCATAGGAAATCATAGGCTTTTGCAGGGACCCAGTGATTTCAGAATCAGCATCTTGACTCTAAGGTCTTTGTGTGCGCTTGTCAACTCCCCTCCTCCCCCAACAAAACAAAGACAACAGGTTAAACACTTTAGGGATTGTTTTTCTCCATGGTACTGGGGATTGAATCCTTGGTCACCTGGAAGCCCGGCAGGTGATATACCCAGCTTTCTGAGTTGAGTAATCAAACTAGGTACTGAGACCTTCCCTGTTCTTCGCTTAACAAACAGCTAGACGCTGTCTCTCTGGTTTCAATCAGACAAATTGAAAGGGTCCTTTTGGCTACCACCAAGTTTTACCCTTAATGGATCTTTCTAGACATGTCGGTGTGTTCACTTCTGCCTGAGAAGGCTGACAGTTGAGCAGAGACAGTGCCTCCTTGTTAGAGACAGTGTGTCCTTCAGTGGCACATCTGTTCCCTGCTTCCCATCTCATTTCTAGATTGATTGATCCTTCTCTGGTATTACTGCAAGCTGGCCTTCACTTTTCTGTGAATTTGTTCCCTTCAGGTTATTTGTAGAAATGGCAGAGGTAAAGCCTAGAATGGCTGTCTCTGCCTACAGTCTTCCAAGGACTGGAGAAAAGAATGGCTAAGAGGTTAAGAAAAATTACTTTTGTTTGGATTCATCTTCCCTTTTTAGTGGTATCTCAGAGTCAGGCAGGCCTGTGCTCATCCCTGTAAGGATGCTGGTGGTCCAGGGTCATGATGTTTGTTCAGTATTTTTAGTCCTGCATTTTGTATCCGGAGTGCTGTGAGTGGAGCTTCAGACAGTGAGCTAGCCCCGTCCCTTCGGGGCCTCCCAGCTAGGAAGCAGTTTCCAAGAAATCCAGGACCTTTGAAAGATAAGAGCACAGGAGGTCCCAGGGCTGATCCTTGTTGCCAGCAACAGGTGTATTCTCCAGAGCTAGCTCCAAGGAGTTAATTGATGTGTTTTCTTCTTTCTGGAAACTGGTAATTAACCTTGTTGAGGCATAAATATATGTGATACAGATGCTTCCTGTAATCTTACTGCATAACCTGGTGTCTCCCTTACCTTTCAGCTGACAGCTCTGACAACTCTGATTTGGAAGATGACATCATCTTATCTCTGAACGAGTGAGGAGACATCACCATTTGGAACAGATTCTTGGCATGCGAGAAGCAGTTGTATGAATTGAGAACACCTTTCCTTTCCTATCCTTTCTCCCAGGGCTGTCTATTAAGGAACCGCATGCCCTGTATTCAGAAGATTATGGTTTAAAGACTCACTGGAATCTGAGGGTCTTTCTAAAAACAATAACAACCACAGAAAGACAACAGGGGTTAGGTCCTATTCTGCTTTCTCACCTGCACCCCCACCCCAAGATGGACGTAATCTTTCCTCTAGGGAAAACAAAAGAAAACAAAACACGCCTCAAGTTATTTCATGATATATTTTCTTTGTATAATGTTCTTTACTTAAAGAACAAGAAATAGTTTTTTATAAAACTAAAAAAAGAAAAAAAATACACAACAGGCATTTATAACTGAGGGTATGAACTTATATCCACTGTGTCTCTTGTCCCTGCACTTCATTTTCTTTGGAAGAAAATGATGTCTAAAAAACAATAGAGGCATTTTTACATACGTATTTAAATGAAAAGCAAAAATCGTGGTTTCTTAAATTGATAAGGATTAAGAATATTTTATTATAAATATAATATATGATTTTTTTAGCCTGTTTTGTTGCCTCCTATGCTGTCAGGTTAATTTGTTTTCCGTCACGCCAGGAGTGAAGGCACCGGTGGTTTGCTGAGGAAAAGCCTACATTTACCCACCCTCACGGTCACGGGCAGCGTGGTCATTGTGGATATTGGTTTTGTGGAGTTGAGGGAACTTAGGATGTAAGTTCACTCCCTCTATTTTTCTTTGTGATTTGTTTTTCAAAATCTTTTTTCTTCCCTTGCTCCCCAATGTGGAAATTACAAGTCAAAGGCCTTTTTCTTTAATGTAAAGTGTATTTATTTAAAAAAAATACAGAATAAACTACAAGTCTTTGTTTATGGCCTTTCCCTATTCTCTTTTACCAAAATGGGACCTCCCTTTCCTTGAAGCTCCAATTGGCCACACACAAGATGCCTGCAAGAGAGGCAGAGCAGGGTGATGGTGAGCGCAGGTTGCCCCCGCACCCCTGGAGAACAGCAGCTTAGGGAACGTGTGGCCCTGGCCTGCCGTGTGGGTGGAGGCTCCACTTTGGGCATGGTAACAGGCTGGCAGAGCTCCGGGTGTGGTCCAAGGTATACTCACTGCCCCATCCCCGAGTTTCCTGTGTTCGGGATCAGCAGGGCAGCTTGAGGAGGCAGGGGCCTCAGAAGTTTCGGAGGGATGGGCTTCCAGGGCTGAAGGGCAGTTCAGTTGTCCCTGGGGTCATGACTGCCATCACTGTTTGCTGAGGGCAAGTGACACAGGGCGTTTAACGGTTCTTTGGGGCCAATTAGGGTTTAGTCAGAGTTTGCAGCTATTTTAGGGGTGTCTATAATTGGTCTATCCTTAGACACCGTAACCACCGAGAAAGTACCAGGGACTCCTACCTTGTTCATTCCACTTGTTTTTCTTCCTATGATAAAAACTGACCTCTCTTCCTTAGATTTTGGCCTGAAAAACAGCTTCTAGGTTTCTGTTACCTAGAATACAGCTAAAGAGACTTTCTTCCTTACTGAGTGGCTGGGGAGGCGGGTGTGCATTTGGTTGTCATGAAGTAAACAAGCAAAGGAAGATAGCTAAACTCCAGGGGCAGGGAAAGCCCTGCGGGGACAGGAGCAGCGTACAGTCTGACACACAGGGACGTGGGCTTGGAACACACAGGCACCACTTGGTCCTTCAAGAGCAGAGGTCTCAGCTCTTCATTTGCTTAACGCCTCAGCTTTAAATGGTGGCTACCACTCACCACTAGGGTTGCCTGAGTGCTGGGCAGCTGCAGGTGGGAACAGCTGCACACTGAGCCTCCCTAACCTGCCTGAGCCCTGGGGACAGCCCGCAGGTCTCTGAGGCAGAGAGGGTGCCTCTAATGGGAGAGCAGAGTTCTGGTTGACTTGACAACATACCCTTAGGGATATGCCATAAGATACAGGAACCCTTTTCCTTAGTCTACCAGGGGTTCAGCTAGGAGTCACTTAGGAAGAAACAAATGGGTAGCACCACTGTCCGCCCCATACCTTCCCCTTGAGCAGCCCAGGACCTGATCCCAGGTGGAGGCACGGATTGGTTCCAGTCTCGCTGAGGGTGTCGTGAAGCAGCCAGGGTCTTGACCACCTGACCTTTCTCCAGTGCTGGCAAGCCTGGAGAGGTGACAGAACCTGCTGTGTCTAAACAGCCAAGAGAAGTGGAGGGGGTCACACAGTGGGTCGTGGCACTTTACCAAAACTCTGGTTATGTGTGAGGCCAAAAGGGACCCTTCCCTAAGGAGGGGTGGCCAGGGCAAAGGCTGGTGTCTCCCCTACCTGGGCTTCCTAAGGGTGCATATTTTTTTTTTTTTTTTTGCGGTACCGGGGATCGAACTCATGACCTTGCGTTTGCCAGGCAGGCACTTATGCCACTGAGCTAAATCCCCAGCCCATGGGTGCATCTTCTTTTACCTGGGTCTGCAGGGGCAGGTCAGAGCCATAGTCTGTGACAAGATAGGCAACCTGTAAGTGCCATGGCAGCTTTGCCTTGTGACTCACTGAGAGATGAGCAGAGGAAACCGCAGTGCACTTGAACACACAGCTCCCGGCCACCAGGTTCTCAGTGCTGCCACCTGCCCAGGTGCATTCTGAGGTGCCCAGTGGACTTGCTTATACCTGGTGACTGTCACAGCTCTAGTAGAAACAGGCAAACACATTCGACACTTTCCTGTATTACTTATGCTTTGTCATGAATGCGCTTGCTCTTGTGACCACGGGCTGAATCCCAGTGCATGTGACTTACTGAAGCACAGTCCCATTCGTCCTGTCTCCAGGGTCTGAGACAGCCCGGCCTCCATGCAGTCTGCAGGAGCCCCTCCCTGTGCAGAGGACAGAGCTCAGATCCCACTGTCACCCATGCTGGCAGAGAGGGGGCCACATCTAGAGCACTGATAGTGCTATGGTTAGTCACCTGGAAGGTCACGTCTCTTACTAACGTCTCCATGCCTCAGGCCGACACAGTGCCTTGGGAGTATCCACGCTGCACATAAATATTGCTGGATGTGCCTGGGCTGTGTTATAAGGAGACAGCTGCCATGTGCTCTGGGTTCCCTCCCTGGTCCACGGCACCAGTGAACTTCTGACCACTGCCCACCTGCTTAACCAGACCAATGACGGCAGAATTGTAAGACTGCGGGGTCCCTTTACCCCCCATCATTTCCTTCCCCGGGCTGGTTTGAGTGGCTTTGCTCTAGCACTGTCCTATACATACTCAGTGACCACTGACCTCATTTTTCAAACAGAAAATCAGTTTCTCACTATTCCTCACTTTAATCAGTGCAAGAAGGTGTTAGGTCACTTACCAAGGACATTTTCCTAACCCACTGCACCCCGACAACACTGGAAGTTCAGCTGGGGAGCCACCATTCTCCACAAGGCGTGAGGTGTGCCCGGGCTCAGGCCTGTCTTTCTGGCACACCAGCCTGAAAAATCAGACTCCTAAGTTCAAGAGTTAACCAAGGCAGGTGGCCTCTAGGACCCCTGGGCTGAGGCTACACCAGAAGGATCCTGGACAGTGTGGGGGCACCAACACCTCCTGGGATCAATATTGCACACATAACACAACTGTGGAAAACTACCCTACCCACTGTTGAACAGGTTTTACAATGGGCACTTTGTCCAACAGCTGGATTGAGCTGCACACTTGGGGCAGGGAAAACCAAACCCAAAACTACCAGGAGCTGTTGGCACAGACCTTAGGCTCAGCCCCTCCTCTGCAGGGGAGCTGACCAGGGTGGTACTCAGCAGAGTCCAGGGCTGTGTGTGCCAGCATCAGCTAGGATGAAAAATGAGTCCTGACTCAGCCTAAGAGCTGAGAGCCACCAAAATACAGCAGGCCTTTTGGACATGGTAGTGCTGGAGACATGACATAGGGCAAGCACTGGGGAAGTTTTCCATTCTTTGAAGAAAAAAACTTGATTAAACCCAGACACTGAACGGATTAGAAATCCATCCTGACAAAGGCTTTACTGACAACTTGCCATACAGTTAGTCAAAAAATAAAAAAATACAGAATACAGCAGACAGTATCTCATACACTAGAGAAGTCAACGTAACGGGTTCTTTTTGTTAAAAAAAAAAAATCCCCCACAATCTAAGAATTTAGATTGAACCAAATTAATCCAGCAGAGAATTCAAACCAAGGGAGCAAGTAGAGAAGCAGATTTGAAAAGTAACTGCTTGAGTTTGGGTTAGGCAGTGTCTCTCACTATCACTATCACCATGTGTTCCTCTTCCAGCTTGCCCAATGTCCTCAGTGCTGACTGGAGGTACTGCTGCGAGAAGTCGCAGGGCGGGAAGGCATAGAGCATGCCCGTGAGGTCTCTGCCCTTAGACCCCCCTACTGGCAGGCTGATCACCCCTGCAGCCTGCTTCTGTTTCAAGTAGGAGACCAAGTTCCTGAGAAGCCGTCTCTGCAGGCCTGGCTCCACTGTGGCCATTGCCTCGGTACCAGGCCCACTGGGGGCTGCCTGGGTGGCGAGGAGCACGGCGTAACCATTGGGGCTTCCCTGCTTGATGCGTCGTGTGACCTCGTCTAGCTTGGGCTGGTCCAGGCGAAGGCGCTGGGCGATCTTCAGCTGCGTCAGCTTGCTCCCAGAAGTATGGTCTTTGAGGAGACCACTGATGACTCCCTGGTCCCCCTCTAGGATATGCATAGATGTAGGGAAACAGCTGTTTTTCAACACTAAAAGCCCATTCCAACCCAGCTGCAGCGTCTGAGCGTAGTCTGAGAGAGTCTTCAGCTTTTTGGTCTCGTGTTTTGGCTCTTCGAGAGGCTTGGGCTCGGCCTCAGCGGTCCGATGATTGCGCTCACTCTCTCTCATCTTCTTCCCATGGGAAGAGTCTGCAGCTTCGTGGTGGTGGTGGTGGTGGCTGCGCTCCTCAGCCCCATGTCTGCTGTTGCTGAGGGAGTTGCCTGACTCCTTGGTCCCTTCACCAGAGTGGTTCTCCTTGCGACTGCGTTCAGGGGTGCGGTCACAGCCGCGGTCAGCCTGCTGCCCACCACCCTTGGTCCTGCTCCGTTCCTCATATGGAGAGTGGGTTGTCCTCCCGCGGTCACTGGAAAGGCTCCTCCGCTTCCGCCTGTCTTCCCAGGGCTTGGGCATGCCTCTGTCCCCGTCCCCTCCCCAGCGCTCACCACTCCGGCTGCGCACTGAGCGACTATAACTCTCCAGGCTGTTTCTGCGGTCAGAACTTTTACTGGGGCTGGTCCAGTCCCCTTCCAAAAAGGTCCTGTCTCGGTCTGAGTATAGAAGGTGTGGAGGGGTCCTATCTCGCACCCGCAAGTCCGCATCCAGAGTCCGGTGCCGGGTATATCCATCTGTGAGAAGCTCATAGTGCACAGGGAGGGGTGAGGGCTGGTACTGCTGGGGATACCGAGTCTCTTCCGCTTTGGCAAAATCCACCCGGAGCCTGCGGTCTGGACCACCCAAAGGAAAGCCCCTCATTTTTGCACAGGCGGCCTGGGCTGCGTCCAAGCTCTCATACTGGATGTAGGCAAAGCTATCTCCTTTAACGTGGTCAATGGTCCGAATGCTTCCAAAGCGATCGAACTCCCGGGCCAGGGCTGCCAGGGAAGTGTTGGGTCCCAGGCCACCCACCCAGAGGCGAGTGGTGGGGTTGGCCTTGCCATAACCAATCTTAATGGGATTTCTGCCAATCACCCTGCCTGACATGGCCACCTTAGCCCTGTGGGCCATGTCCAGGTTCTGGAATTTGAGGAAAGCATAGGCACCCCCCTGCCCTCGGGCCGGCCTCTTGATGACCACCTCTTCAATGATGCCGTACTTCTCAAAGGCCCGGCGCAACTCCACCTCAGACACGCTGTGGTCCAAGTTCCCGATAAACAGGTTTCGAGTGGCCCGCTGGTCGTCCTCGGGCATCAGGTCCTCTTCGCACACGGCTGGGTAGCCGTAGGGGCGCCCACGGTCGTCATACAGTCCGTAGTAGTCCAGGGCCCGCTCCCGAGACAGCCCCACGGCGGCGGCGGCGGCGGCAGCGTCTAGGGCAAAGGCTGCAGCAGCGTGACGGGCACGGGGCTCACGCAAGGGTGGGGCAGCGACCGGGGACAGCGAGCGCTGTTTGTACTGGTATCCTCCGTGCAGTGGCAAGTAGCCGAGAGGGTCTGCGGGAGCTGGAGGCCCCGGGGGCGGCGTGGTGGCGGCGGCGCTGCTGCTGCTGCTTCTCCGGCTGCTCCCACCACCTCCGCCGCGCAGGTACACCGGCTCCACCTTGAGCGGGCGGTCATAGAGCAGCAGCTGGCGGGCCAGGGCGTGCTGGCGGGCCTCACGCGCGTCCTGCGGGTGCCGGAAGTTCACGTAGGCCACGCGCCCCAGCTCCGGCGTGTGCGACAGGCGCAGACTGATCTCGCCGAAGCGCTTGAACTGGTGGAACAGCCGGTCCTCGAGGTGCTCGGCGGGCAGCGCAGGACTCAGGCTGCTGATGAGCAGCGTCTTGTACTCCGGCACGGCTGCAGAGCCAGGACCCGCAGGTTCGGCCCCGGGTGGCGGGGGCGGCGGCGGCAGCGGAGATGCGCGGGGCGATGCGCCTGAGGCACCCGGGTCCCCCGAGGCCTTGCCACCGCGTCCTCCGCCACCGGCTCCGGAGCCCGAGGAGCGTCCGCTGCTCGCACGGTGATTGGCGTCCCCGGCGCCGCGGCCGTCGCGATGTCCCCCGCCGCCGCCTCCACTACCGCGGGGCTTGTCGCGGGCCCGCGCTGGAACTGGGTGTTTGGCGCCGCCGGAGGCCTTATGCACCGCTCGCCGCCCGCCCGCCTCCACCTCCCGTTCGCGCTCCCGTGGCCGCTTTGCCGATGACGACGAGCCACGCCCGCTCGGGCTGGAGTCTCGCTCGCTCTGCCGCTTCATCGCACCGGCGCGGCGGGCGGGCGGCCCGCGGGCCCTTCACGGCGGCGGCGGCGGCCCTGGAGGCAGCGCCCCCGGCGCCGCCATCTTGGACAAAAGGACTCGGCGCGGCGGTGGCGGTGGCGGCGGCGCGGGGCGGGAGCGGCGCCGAGGGGCTGGGCATTGAGTCATCATGCTGCGACGGCCTCCCCACGTGACTTCGAGGGCGGAGCGACACGCGTCATCTGGTTGCGCCATATCATGCCACGTGATCCAGTAGCAAGCGACTAGAGAAGTAGGGCCGCTCGCGGGTATGGGATGTGACAGGCGCTGGACCTAGCCTAGCGTTGCTGGTGCCCCCGCTGGCTGGAGTTAGAAATGGCAGCCTCCGCTGGTACCGGCGTCCCAGGACTTGTGCAGCAGGCACGTTACATGTTGTAGCCCCCTCAAGTCCGTGAGTAGGTCGAACGACCCACATTCGCGCCCTGCGGTGGTGCAGGACTCAACATTCCTTGCATCATCTGCATTCAGGATCGCAAGCAGCAGTCCTAAGAACCATGGCTGTTGAGTCCTCACTGCTCCAGCCAGTGGCACGTGGCTGGGTTCAGGCACAGAGCTAGAAGTAACCCACCTGCAGTTTACAGTTGGAATAGTCTGCTTGGTGCCTCTCAGTCTAACCTTCTGCGGTGGACATCTGGGCAGACAGCAGGCTGCAAAGGCAGGGCCACAGAGCCAAGGGCGAAGAATCCAGGTACACATACCAGCGGTTACCATTGCTTGCACGCTGACCCCTTGTTGGCCAGTGCTGTCCTGTTCACCTCCAGGTGCGGTGAGGGAAGACTGGGAAGCCTACTGGGAAGCTTTTACCTGACCCAACTTCAGACATAGAACCCACAGGATGAGGAAGAGTGCACTTAGCTTTCCCCTCCTCTCATAATCAGAAAGCAGCTGTCACAAGAAGCAAGGTCTTGCAAGAGACAGCAGGAGGCTCCTCCATAGCCAGCTGTGAAAGGCCCCATACAGGCAAACTGAACTTAGGAACCACACAAATGAAGTGATCTGTAAGACCAACTCCTCAGCACAATTTCTTAGACCTTCCTTTCAGTTGGTCTCTGTTTTGTGCAAGGAGGTGTCTCACAGGAGCAACACCTCACATAATAACTAAGAACATTAGCAGCCAAAAACCCTCCATACAAACCCTCAGGCCTGACACCTTGAATACACAAAAAGCAGCCCGCCCACACCGCTGCTTTGTATAAGCTGATGACTGCCAGTCTTACCGAAATCCAAATTGCATCAGAGGATGGTAGACACTAGACCTAGGCTGCAAACCCCGATGAGCAAGTAGGTAGCCACAGCATCTTTAGAAATGTCAGTACTGAACACTTTTGTTAAAGCCTTTGTGGGAAAACACTCCCATGTATCCTGGGCCCAGCTTATGCTGAGCACGAAGGCCTCTTGTCTACTTCAGACTCCACCTTTGTGCCAAGGAACAGTGCAGCCTCTAGCCCCTTCTACTGAACCAGGAGAGGCAGGGTGCCAAACTCCACCTCCTCCCTGGACTGAGGTATGTAGTGTACTCCAGTCCTGCAAAATCAACACATATTGGTTGGCCTCAGCCGGTATCCTGCCCTAGTCTTGTCCGCACTGGTGGGCTAAAGAACAAATGGGAATATACCCCAATACTCTTTACAAACTGGAAGCCATAAAATGGTGGAGATCCTCATCATGGGGTAAAACTCTATTTCAGTATTCACTTTAATTCTCCAAGGACAGCTAGATTATTTTTTTTCCTTTTAATAAAAAAATTCCAGACACACTTTGAAGTCCTAGAGTAAACCAACAACAGAAGGAAATGAATCCCACTATGGGGGCACCACAGAGCCCACATTATCAGGAAAGCTCCAGACTTCACATTTGATATTGTCAGGAGCCCGCTTAAAAAATAAATTACAAAAAGGCTGTTTTGGCAAGAAACAGCCAAACTTCTTCTCCTCAGGTGCAGCAGGAATTGGGTTGGGCAGACTATAAATCAGTCCGAGCACTGGCTGCCTTGGGTGCATATTTAGGCATCAGTTCGTTTATCTTCCGGATGTAATCAGATTTCTCAGCACAGCCTTTGCATGTCTCTCCCCAGTCGTCCAAGATCTTCTTCAGCTCTTTCACTCGGAGCTTCTTCAGGTCCACTGTGCTCAGGTCTATTTGCTTGTCTGCAGAGGAGAAAAGGGAGAGTAAGAGGCTGGGTAGAAGCAGCCAGAACCCCAGTCCTGGGATGGGTTCTTTCGTGCACAGCCAAACCATCTCTTAACCTAACCAAGAAGGCTACCTCAGGCCATCTGTGTCCCCTCCAGACATGCAGTGCAGAACCACAGCACAGTTCAGGGGAGACAGACAACTCCCATCCTTCAAGTGCCTCCTACATAGTGAATGACGACTCCACAGTGGTTGACAGGGCACATAAATTCCCTCATCTCTGTTCCCCAACACTGGCAGGCCTGGAACCAGGAGCTTACTTTGATTATCACGTGTGACCAGTGACCTGAAGGCAGGTGGACTTCTAGTGAGATAACCCACAGAAAACCAGGCATGTAAGTGAGCAAACACAGGGCCTTTGACCTTTGAGTCATAATAAAAACACTGGTACCACTTAAACTTCACAGAAAAGGCCCTCACTCACTCTGAAGGCTGGGAATGTTTGTACAACCAGAGATGAGCTCAGCCAGAGACATTGTATAGCTCTTGTCACTCTTGGGCTAAAGACCTCAAGGCTTTCTGAGTGGAATAATGACTAGGTTGTTAAACTCAAGTCAAAAACTTATAATGCTCCTAACCTCAGACTAAAGCCAAAGTCCTCACCAATCATGTCCTGCTTACCTTCCGGGCATGCCACTGGCTGCTCTTACCCACTGCTTACGCTCACTGCCTGGAATGCTAGCCAGTAGCTGTCTCTTGGCTAAAACTCTACCTCATTTGCGAATCTCTTCAACAGGATCTATTGTGACCTCACATGTCAATGCCAGAGTGCCCCCACCCCTGGCATTGAGAGTCCTCTACCACACTACACAGCCTGCTCTCCATGGCTCCACACTATTACCTTCCTTTCTGCATGCAGAGGCCATGGAAGGTGGGCCTGGTCACACTCACCATACTTTAGCTCACAGATCTGGCTGTCTTTCTTCTTCAGCTTCTCACAAATCTTCTCCACAGGGATGTGGTGGGATAGGGGCTTTGATACCTCGTTGATGATTTTTGTAGCAGCATCATCTGTGGCCCCAATATAGTAGCACTGCAGCAAGAAAAAGGACACTAGCCCTCAGGAGGAGGCACCTAAGAATCATTTGCTCCAAAACACCTTTCTGCAAGGGACTTTTTTTTTTTTTTTTTTTTGGTGCCCAACTGGACTGGCAGAGTCAGCGTAAACCCCAGGCTCTTTACACAGTTATTATCTGGGAACTTATGAGTCACCTGGGTTCAAAATGTTAATAGACAAACCAAAGACTGTCAGGGAAATTACAATAGAAAGTCACTGCTCCATTGGGGATCTTGTCCTCACTCAGTCCTGGCTTATCCCATAGGCACCTCGGTAACCTCTGCACAGTATCAAGCCTTTTTTTGGCCCCTGGGCACTGCCTGACTCCTCTGCCTGAAGTGACCTGACTCTAGTGATGCCCCTGTCTCAGGGAGCCCTCTTGCATGCTGTCTAATCAGCATCCACCCTACTAGTGACTAAAGTTAAGATGATCAAGTCCATCTTCTTCAGGACACCAATTCATTGTCAATTTTCACCCCTGATGTTCCCACTGGCCAGCTCTAAGTGGGTTCTTAATAAACACTAACAGGACACAAATAGCACAATTGGAGAATACAAATCTTGGTGGAGGACCTGAAAGGCCTTCCATCGTGCATCAGTTTACAGATAGAATAGCGGCTCCCCGATAAGTGGAGGGTAAAGATGTGCCAGGGCCATCTGGCAGTCACTAGCTACTCACCAAGCGATTCTCTTTGCCTCTTGCTTCACGGCAGAACTTTATAAGTTCTTTCTCAACAGTGGTTGGTGAGAATGTGACATCTCTGTCTTTGAGGTCCTGGTAAAATCTTCCCAGATAAGAAATGCAAACTAGAAAAGAGAGAAGGGAGGCGCTCAGCACCATGGAGTGGTCCCGTTCCACGGGGAAGGAGCATCTACAATTTTAATAGGCGACAGAGATGCAGCACTACGGCTATCACCAGCTTTTCGCAGGAGCCCATAGTTGCACAGAACCCGAATCCAATTTGCCAGGGTCCTGTGGTCCACCATGGACACTTGGGGAACCGACATCATCCCGATGACCCACAAACGCCTCCTCCTTGCTCCTTTCATCAAGTTTGAGATGAAAGTGAACAAGTGTCCTTGAGATGGGACGCACCGCATGACCTCATATATGGAGACTGGAGGCTGAAGAAAAGCGATCAAAATGCTGATCATCACCAAATATAACAAGGAACCCCTAAGTGCAGCTTCGCGACCCCAAGACGGGCGCGGCATGCACAGCCGCGCACGGGGGCCCCGATATGACGGGACCGCTCCAGCGAGCCTCTGGGCAGTGGTGGGAAGGGGCAGAACTCCGGCATCATGTGGATTTCTGGCCACGTTTTCAGCACGATCTAGTCTCCACTTTTTCTCATCGGACCAAGGATTTTTAGGCCCTTCCTCCGCGGACCCGAAGGGTCTGGTCGTCGCTCCCGTCCACTCGGTGGTCTGGTAGGTCGGCCTTGGAGCCCGGACCCCGGGACCCCGCACCTTCGCAGTCGCCGGGCCGCAGCGCCCAGCTGCCTGGCAGTACGCTCAAGGCCAGCGCCACCGCCAGACAATGCGTAGCCCACATCCTCCACGGTCGCCGCCGCCCGACTGAACCGCACCCGCCGCGCCGCGCCGCGCCACCTCTGAGTCTTCCCGGCACGCAGCAGCTTGCCATTGGCGGAGCCCCCGCGCTCTCCCACACTTCGCATTCTCATTGGCTTAGGCGCCGCAGAGGCTAGCCCGGCGGCTCCACGCTGCCCTGCCCCATTGGCTAATGGCGTCTCGGCCCCAGACAGTTGTCGGCCGCTGATTGAGTCCAGTCGCCCGTAGGAAGTGGTTGCGACCGGGCGGAAGTCGCCGGAGGCTGCCATGTTGCCTCGTGGGCGGCCTCCCCGCACCTACTTAGCTGTCCCCTGTGCTTTCTGTGTGGGCCGCGCCTGCCCACGAAACTGCGGATTGCCCTGCCTAGGCCCCGACTCGCGGCGCAGGTCAGGCATTGTTGGGGGCAGCTGGGCTCTCACGAGGGCTGAGGGCGCGAGCAGGCAGAGGCGAGGCGCCGAGGTTTTTCGCCGGGTTTTGAATAGTCACGTGACCGCGCGATCCCGCCTCTGCCTAGCCTGCTTGGCCGGAGCGGCGTAGTCCGGCGGCCCCTGTTGCGCCTCTGGAAAGGGTCGAGGCCGACCCAGCCAGGCTGCCGCCCTGCACCGGAGGGAAGCACCCGGGCCAGTTGTCCTAGTGTGGAGGCGAGGACCGGGAGGTTTGTCCCCGTTTTGGGACACGCTCTGGAGCAGGCCAGCCTGCCTGTTGCTCCCCGCCGAGCGGTCAGGGCCCCGGCCCGCCATAGGTGAGCAGAAGAGGGGTTCCCTCCTGCACTGTCTGCTGTGGAAGCCCGACGCGGGCAGGGCTGATTAAGCAGGAAGATGACCATGAGCTTAGGAGGGCTTGGAGCCCGGCGACAAAGGGCGGAGAGGGGCACTATTTGCTCCCATTCAGTGAATTCAGTGGGTCAGTATCAGGTATTCATCTTTAATTCACATTACAGCAGTCAAGGGATTGGGGAAAGGGAAGAAGTCAAGCGGCAGATATTTACATCTAAAATTCACATTATTTGTTGGATTTAGAACATGCTACCACAATATATACAGTAAAATATCTCTAGGGACATTGGTACAAATTTTTTAAACTTTGCTTTTCAGGTACAGGTAAGATTTTTAAATCACTTTTCTTTACATACGAATACACAAAAGAAATGGTTAGAAGTTTTCTTATTTTTAAATAAACACAGAATGCCAGAGGTTAAAAACACATTTATAGGGCTGAATACCAATTGGACATCACACTCTATACATTTTTTGCTCAAATTCCTGTACAAATACACAGCATTCAAATAGGTATTTACAAATAAGCTTGAAAGAATGAAAATCAGTATTTCACAATCTTTTCAAAGAATTCTCATTATCTCTGTCCTCCCATTTTCCTTTTGACTGGCTGATTCTCCAAGAGATTCAGAATGTGTCCATGTCATCCAGTTAGGGAAAATGGAAAGGGAAAACAAATTCATTTCACCTTGCACAAAGCAAGGGCAACCAGCTTATACTCCCCCACCCCCTACCTGTACCACCAAGTGGAGAAGGTAGATGTTCTGATGTGATGACTGTCTTATCCAGGGACCAAGGTTCAGATGTGCCTAAAAATCTAAAGCTGCCCTCCTAAGAAATTACAAACCTAGCCCCTGACTCCTAACACCTGTGAACCCCATATGATCCAAAGACTGAAGCCTGTAGGTGAACTGATGCTTAGAAGCAGGCCTACCCTTTGAGCTAGGGGCTGCCTTGACTGACCTGGGATGACCTCAGCAGCTTGACTACCTGGGATGATGCTGATGGTATCAGAAAAAGTCTCACACTTATGATAAGACCCGAACACCCTCAAGGTAATTGGGCCTTTTATCTTTCCTAGTAGATTACTTGCTGGCTTGTCTTAACTTGACATTTATTTATTCAAGAAAAACACCTTGACCATGGTCTTTTGTTTGGAAAGGGGCAGAGAGGGAAGAAGGGATGAAGGGCTGGGGCCAGGGCAAGCAAAAGAGGAACTGAGGGGAGTGGGGGAGGAACATGCCTGTTTAACAGAGAGGGGAGAAGGGACTCTTGGACCATCAAAGTTGTGACCATCACTAATGTGAACTCAAGCAAATGAGATTTTGTCTCAAGATAGTTAAAGTAACTTAGAAGCACCCTGGTAAAATACTATACCCACCCCACCCTATCCCCCAAATAATACACCAAGAGGAAAATCAGTGCCCTGACCTGAAAGTTTCCTATAAAGACACCACTTCACCCTGCCCAACAGACTGGGGAGGCTGGAGAAACTGCCCTCCTGCCTACCCTGAACCCTGAGTGGTGGTCCCTATGGGCCTGGGTGTTATTCTTGGCCACTTAGGAGATGACAATTCTACCTATGTGGTTCTTCCAAAAAAGTTCCGAACCTCCCACCTTTTTTACCCAGGAGCTTGATGAACCTGACCACATAACCTCATGGCCTGGAAGCCTGGCTGGTTAGCCCACCCCATGGCTCAGAGGTAGTGCTGAAAATCCCTGATTCAGGAGCGGATGGCAGGCACTGTGCCCACTTCTGAAAGCTTAGAGAATTCCTGGCCCCTGCCACTGGCCTCTCTTACACTAGTTTTAACACATAGGAAGGGGCCTAGCTCCTAGAAGGAAGGTGATTAGGGTAGCCCCTCTGACTTCACTCTTCGACTCAAGCCCAGGAGGGTGGGAGATAAACCCTGCAGGTCCATTCACTATGGAGGCTTCCACAGGTTAGGAGGTATACAAGTGGAAGGGAGTGAATGGTCAGAAATAAAGTGGTGGAGAGAGAAGTCCAAAGTGGAACAGGAGACAAGGCTGGCCCATAGAAACCTGGCAGTGTGCTCTGGGCATGCAGTTAGGCCAGTCATGTGCCTGAGCTGGCAAATTGGCCTGGCCAGCCCCTCAGTTGCACACTCCAGGATGGAAGAGCTGGCAGGTGGGCAAGCATTTGTGCAAAATGGCTTGTGGCCCCTTCATCCACCTGTGACATGTAGTCCATGTGGTCCTTGCAATCCCTGAATGCAACCATGAACTTTTGTGTCCATATAGCAAAGGAAGAGGTTCCTAGTGCAATTTCCATTCTGTGCAGCTCTGCCCTGGGTGAGGGCCTGGGCTCCTGCTCCTGGCCCTGCAGTGTTGCAAAGCAATTCTGTGTAGTATCTCCATATAGCTCCACGCAGTCTGGAACTGCAGGAGGAGAAAGCATCTACTGCATAAAGAAAGGGAAACCCAAAGAAATGGAAACAAAAAGTGAAAGAGAAGCCACAACCCTTCATGCTGCTGCAGCTTCTGAACATGGCAACACACGAGTTCATGGCAGTAGAACAGAGACTTGGGTGATTCTCTTCTGAGTGCCAAGCCTCTCCAGCTCCCTGGGGGGTGGGGATGGGGGACTTGCTTCTCACACCTGGAGTGGACTGGCAAGCTGCTCACTGAAGGTGGTGTTGCAGCTTCCTCCCTGCCCTTCACTGTTCCCCTCGGCCATGCTCCCATGCCATGCGTGCCTGCTCCTCCTTGGTGCTCCCAGGAGGCAGTGAGGCCTTGCGATGCAGGCCTCTAGGCCTCTCAGCTTCTTCTCGCAGGAGCACACCCTCGTCGTGCTCCAGGGCTGGCAGGCGGGGATGGTAGGGCTTGGGTGGCAGCGCAGGTGGGTCCATGGGGTCCTGAGGGATGACACACCCTGGGGCTGAGTGACTTCGGCATGGCTGGGCCTTGATGGAGTCCAGGACGGCAGACTCAGACAGACTGTAGTGGACAGGGAGGTAGGGTGGCTCAAGGTCTTCATCACCATTCCAGGCCTGACTTGGCATGGAGTCTATGGTGTCGGTTCGAGGTGGGGCCTCTGAGGAGTGCCCAAAGTTACTCTCACTCAAGGAGGACACGCCGCTGCTGGCACTTCCAGACAGTGTAGAGTTGCTGCCGTCCAGGCCCGACTGGGGGCTGGTGGGGGAGGCTGGGATGGGGTGGAGAGGAGACTGCGAAGGAAGGGTGGGCACATTAGAACCCTCTGTAGACAGACTGGCTGGGCACCATGTAGAGACCAGGAGTCTGCTTAGCAATAACTTTAACCCTCATTAAGTGCCTGTTTCTTGTTTCTTCAGCAGAAACCCAGTGGGTACTCCTCTACCCTCAAGTGAGCCAGTGGGGCTTCAATATCATCCTGTAGACCCGACCATGGCTCTGCCCTAACTACTTGGTGTTGGCGCCCCCTGAGGCCAGTCCCAGGCTGATGTCTGTGGCTCTAGGTTACTAATGGAAGGGTTGAGTGATGATGAGGTCAGGTGGGACAACAGAAAGGAACCTGGTGGGCCATGGATCAGATGAATGTGTTCTCCTAAAATCTTAACAGATCAGTCTTTTCTGGATTTGCGAATAAACTAACAGCAGGATTTAAATTTTACTTCTTGAGTGTTTTTACAGAGTTTTGGTGCATGATTCTTCTTGCTGTCACTGAACACTAGTTTAAAAAGCTCTATAATCCACCACCAGGATGTTTAGCCATTAAACTATCGCACATAGATAGCCTGTGGTGTTGGCAGAAGAACCCCAAGTTTCTCAGTGCCCACTGCCCACACACTGCTGGTACTATGCATTGTCTCCAAGACCCTCTTAATTTCCCTATCCTCACTATATTTGTTGCAGGATGCATTGATCAACTGTAGCCATTTGTGGCTTTCACTACACCTGGTTTCTGCCAAGCTGGCCTTTCAGGGAGAAGTGGGGAAGGGCTTAGGAACCCCAGGGGTGATTCTACAGCAGATGAGATAGTACAGCCATGGCTTCAGTACATTACCTTGCGTAGGGTCCGGGCAGGGAGGGCTGGGGGGATGTCACCCAGAGGGTGGTGGAAGGCATCAAAGTGTAGGGAGTAATGACCTGCAAAAGGAACAGAACCAGAGCCTCAGCAGAAGGCCCTTGCTCAGGCTGCACACCAGCATCATCTTGCTGGGCCACCTGGGCAGGTGTGAAAGAGTCCCCAGGGGACGCTTGAGCATTGAAGGCCACAGAAAAACTTTTCTTTACATTGATGTTCTCCAAAACACAGGCTGCTGTGCTGGCCCCACAGGTGGCCAGGAAAGTTGAGTGCTTCAGAGCTTATGGAAGAACAGGCTGCAGGCAGTAGCCACTCTGTCCCACTGATGGGTGATTACAGGCTGGTGAGTGGTGTGCCTGTCACAGTTGATTCCATGGTCTTCAGCCTTCCTGGTTGGGGTGGCCTTGTAGAGTTAACCTTCTGGACTTAGAAACTTTACTGACCCCAAAGCTCAGCAGGAACTTTCCTCTGGTGGATCCTTTTTCCTTGGCTGAGTTGGCCCAGAGAGTGGCCTGTCTTCTCAGCCTGGATGGCTGTTGATCTGGTCCTGAAGCACAGTCTGAGACCTAGGACTATCTGGAGGAACCCGCTGGAGGTCTTACCATGCAGCAGGCTTCGGGGAGGCACTGGGGGGGCCAGGATGTGCCCCATGTGGGCAGACAGGAAGGACTGGGCCTCTCGGGCTCCGCTATCCAGGCTCCAGCTGCTGGGGGCTACTGGCACCACTGAAGGTTGGAAAGAGATGGGGTGAATAGATTACTTCTTGAGCCACTTCCTGAGCCTGTCCTAATAGCCGGTGGTTTCTCCAGGTGTGAACTGTGTATCTAGCACACACAGAAGTGGCATTTGGTCAACCAAGACACTGGCCCAGAGAGGCAAATGGCTAAGGATCAAAGTTGTATACGAGAATGGCAATAGAGGGAGCTGATGTTTGAAGAGCATTCTAGGTAACACAAACTGGGAGAAACTACAGCAGGTCTGAACAGCTTTAGTTTCCAGAATCTGCCAGAAAACAGAAGAGGACAGAAGAAAAAAGCAAAACAGGCCAAAGAGAATAGAGAGTGTAGGCTGTAACCCCTTGCCAAAGTCAGGGCTCCTCTACTGTCTGGGTCATGTGGAAAAACCAGGGAACGGGACGTAGGCAGAGCCTGCCTCCTGCTTTCAGAGCTCCCAGAGGATGGCCAAAGAGTTGGCAAGTGTTCTGTCCCAAAGTGATACCCAAAAGGGCCTGTGGTGCCACTCAAACTTTGACACATCCCTGTTGCTGTGATGCCCGCTGGCTGGGATTGGAACACATGATGTTTCTTGAGGCAAGGAGAGGTATTCAGTGTACAGGTTAAAGGAACATGTAAAGTGCAGGCTTTTCAGCCCATGCCTACTGACTGCCTCCTGAGAGGGGAGAGCTGGGGAGCCACTGACTGCTTTGGCTATGTAGAGAGGCATCAGCATGCCATGAGTAAGGCTTAGGAAGAAATCGAGTGCCACAGTACTGGCCCATCAACAATGGTAACAGTGAAAGAGTACAGAAGGGAAAAGAGGAGCAGTGACTGAATCTTGGGGTCCAACAGTCCTATTCTTGAGGTACGGGAAAGGACATGTGAAGCTTGTTAGCTGATTCCTAGAGAACAAATATCCATAAGAAGGAATACCTTTTTTTTTTTTTTTTTTTGGTGGAGCCTGAGGCACCTAGGGTTTGGATTCTTCCTGGTCTAGCCACTGAGTGAGTAATTTCAAGGCACAGGAACTGTGAACCTCTGGGAGGTAAGAAGCTAGAGCCTGGCCTTTGAGGAAGTGACCAAGAGAATCTGAGCCCATTGTGAGTCAGGGATAAGAGAGTGATATCCATCTTCTTTCTCAGGGACCAGTATAGGATTACAGCAGAACACAAGGTAAAACAACCTCTTTCTATAGAGGGCTGCTTTGTTTCATGGTATGGTTAGTAACTGGTAGCAAGAAGGAAGGGCATGGAAGCCACTGGGCAGCAGCACACAGCTGTTGCCTGCAAGGAGGAAAGAATCCTGAATCTGAGGAGTATCATGTGAATTCCATTACAAGGTCTCTTCAGGGATCCTGAGCCACCCCAAGAACAGGCTTATCCTTGTCCAAGTCTCCCCCGCCCCCAGCATGTAGCAGGAGCTTCTGATTCTCAGCACTGAGACTCTTCCTCATGAAATAAAAGTATCATCGCCATAAAAAGCCACAGATCTCAGGGAAGAAGCTTGGAGGTGGGTCTGAACAACTTTTCCAAAGGAACACCAACAACCCAAGATCTCAGATGCTCACCTAAACCCTGGAAGAACAGTGGGGCTGCAAAAGTTTATCTGCAAGGGCCCAAAGGAAGTTGAGGCCAGGAAGTTCTATGGGAGAAGAAAGCTGGCAAGGATGTGATGGTTTACAAATGAGCCTGCCTGCGCTACTTCATGTGACCTAGAAACCACCAAGTTGGGCCCTTAGTCTGATAACTAAGCAGCAAGGCCAGCAAACCTTTGCTGCGCAGCACAAATACACTGGGGCTAATCAGAGGGCTAAGGAGAAAAGTGGTCTCCACTGTGTCCTTGTTATCTTCTCTCTGTTCAGCACTGGTCTAAGTTCCTGGTGCACAGCCCCTATCCCTGAGGGTAGGCTTGCCTGGCCTGGGAGTCACTGTCTGCCAAAGGAAGATACTTGAAAGTGAGAGGTGTTGTCCTCAAGGAACTTAGGACTCTGACAAAAGAACAGTGACAGTTCTGGAGATTTGGGAGGTTACCATCTGGCCTATATATTGCCACTGGGCAGATTTGTAATTTGCCACCCAGTAGCTGCTGACCTTGTGGTGTGGACATGCTTGTTCTGGGCTCAGCCTCTGTTCTGAGATAACCCTCTTTCCTTCTCATGTGTAGGGTAGGCATGTCCAGCTTCTTAGTGAGACTTGAAACTTCTGGTGTCCAGTTTGGGGACCATCTTGGTTTGGCCACCAACAATTATTTAAGCTTTGAGTGCATCTGTACTCTTGGTTCTAAGATTGTTCTGCATCTCAATTAAGGAAAAGCCACTGTGGACACTTTGTTTTGGGTCATAGGTGCAGGAATCCAAGAAGCTGCATGCTTTCAAGATATGGAGCCTTGAGGCTAGGAAGGTGTCTTCAGCAGGCCTTTTGTTGCTGAGCATCTGGTACCAATGCCAACCCAGTGCTGAGGCTGTAGACTCAGCACTTGGTCTCTAAAAAGGACACAGAGCGTCCTTTTCCTCCATGGTGAGCAAAGTAGAAGCAACGACAATGGGGACAGCAGACAGTACTAGGTGAGCAGATGCAATGACAACATGACAACTCTGGAGGGACATGTTCAGATGGGATGGGGGATGACAAGTTGTACTGACAGGAGCTGAATATGCCCTAAACTCCACCAGATGGAGGAAAGAGGAAAACCTATATGGACAGGGCTGATTTGGGGCCAGGTTCTTGGTGACAGGAATGATCAGCACTATTCTGGGGGACAAGAAAGCACATCACTGTCCCCATTTAAGTAATGCGGGCACAATACTGTGTTAAAATTAACTCAGGTGTCTAGGGTTGCAGGCCAAGGTCATTGAGACTGAAGGCTGATTCTTTTATCAGCTTGTAGGAGGAGAACACAGGATAAAATGCCAGTATCTAAACAGCCTCAATTCTAAGGAGGATTGTTTAGTCTCCTGGCATGACTGATGGTCTTGCTGCTCAGAGGTGGCTACAGGATGAAGGGACTCCTTTAGAGCATGCAGGACTTCTCTTGGACAAGATTTCTTTAGGAAATTCATGTTGTCATGGTGTATGGGTGTTTTATTGTGGTTTTTGTGGTCCCAGGCCTGCTCTGTGGTCCAAGGGAGGCCCAACCTGAGAAGGAACAAAGGGACTACAGGGCTTGAATTCTGGACCTGCTAAGGACAAGCCTATGGGAGTGATTGCAGCACGAGTTTCCATAAAGTTGGATTCAGGGCAGTTAGCAACTGGGACCTCTTAACGGCAGACCCTGGAAAGAGGGAGTGATACAGACAAACAGGATCTAAACCTGATGTGGGTCACACAGTGAGCAGATCTGGTCAGCACTCTGGACAGAGACAGATCTGAGTGTTGGGGTATAGCCCTGGGCGGCTGGAGCATAAGAGTCAGACACTCAAGATGTAGACAAACATGGAGGGACTCTTAGAAAAACAGTACAGTACCTTTCTCAGCCACAGACAGATTGGGATCACTGCAGGGTTTGCAGGGTCCAACCACTTGCTGGAACAGGGCCCGCTGGAAGTTTGGTGACTGAAAGCAGGAGAAAAATACCAAGAGTGTGAAAAGAGCATTAGATCTTGGGGAGGCAGTGTTATGGACTACAGCAGCCAGTATGTTCTAAGAATGGACAGAAAAATCAAAGCAGTAGGATGGCTTGTGCTTGAGATGTGCTGAGAATGCCAGACCAGTCTTGGAGAAGACTGTCCGGAGGCACCTGGTTCTCAGCACTTCCATGGTCAAGGTACCACCCATGTTGTCTTATGCAGGGCCCAAGGGAAGGACATACATGTGTCTAGAATATCTAATAGTTTGTATCATTCTGTTTGGCCAAGGAGTCCCACTGGCAAAAAAGATTCAGGGACCCCCACTTTACGCATGAACTCCAACAGATTTTGCTTCCTGGAGAGGCCCCACACAGTTTCATGTTAGCACTGAAGGTAAAGAAAGGGCATCACTCAAGCATGGACTCATACAGGCCCTGTTCTGATGGAAGCCTTCCAAGCAGATCCTTTCTTTCTGCTTAGTGGAGCTCATGAGGTACAGGGTGTGCCAGGAAGAAACTCCTGGCACTGTGGGGCTAAGTGCCAATCACTTAGAGATGACTTTAATGGATGCAGAATGGCAGGGGCAGAGTACTGAGGGGAGAAAGTTAATCACTATAGCTTCCTGGTCTAGGACTCCAAGCAGGCAGGGTGTTTGGAGAGCTGTAAAAATGGTGTGGACAGCAGCCCCAGAAGGCAGTGAGGTAGACAGATAAAAGAGGTGGAGCCTACGTGGATGCCCTGTACACACAGGAGGAAGGACACTCCAGACCTGCATTTACCATAGCCTTCTTGGGATGAGTTTCAAAGAACTACATCCCAGAGGGATGTGGGATGAGGAATCCAGAAAGCTGACCAGCAGGACAGATAGTCATACAAGCAATACTGGCTCCAAACCTGGTGCCATTCTACCCATACCTGCACTGTCTAGATTACTTGTCCTCAGATTTACTCTACTCCAAGTAGGAGCCCGGCAGCCTTTTTATAGCAGAATGAGGGAGGCATGTGGGACAATGCTGAAAGCCCAGCAAATGCAACAAAGGAAGCCCAGGTCAACACTTGTAGCAAAGGCATTTGTAGGCTGGATTTGCTACCTGTCCATTCTCCAGGATGGCTGCTGGATACATGGCACTGCTTGGGCGGTCCCGGTGTGTGGGCAGCAGCAACATCATTTCCCGGGTGTGGCGGTACTTATCTGGCAGAGAGGGAGAGCCTGTAACCAAGTGAGAACAATCACACACAGATGACAAACCACAAATGGAGGGCCCAGTGGTCAGGACTGGGGAACCAACGTAGGTATCCCCAACAGGTGGGAGAAATGAATTCAGCAAACACTAGAAGAATGAAGTAGAACCTGGGGGTTGGATGGTAGTAGGCTGCACCTAGTATCCCAGCTGAGGCAGACCCTCCGCTAGGGCTCCTACTTCATGTGCAGAGAGGTTAAGGGTTATGAGAGTTGAGAACTAGAATAGGGGCCCCTGCACCCAATGCTTTCAGGGCCTGGATGCTGGGCTCTCTCAGGAGGCCCTGGTATGAGCACAGGCCAGCTTTCAGTGGAACTATCAAAAGGACACAGACAGTCAGGTAATAGTCACACGTATTGGGGTTCCATACATTTACCTTTCCCCAATATCAGTGGCTGTATTGTCACCTGATTCCCTTGCTACCTTTTTCCAAAAGAATGTCCCTTTTGGATTTTAGACCCCCAGCATCTGACTTCTGCCTTCCTGCAGTTCTCTGGCAACCTTACAACCAGGATAGCTGGTAACCTAGGACCCGCCATATAAATGGCTTTGAGACTTGATCTTCAGTGGCTCAGGGGCACAGAACTAATTTAGAAGTCACAGGGTTTTAACCTAGGCTCCTGAGTTGACTTAGTTCAGTTTTCTGTGAGGCCTCTGAAGTGACTTCCTCTGGCTGGAAGGGATAATAAGGAGACCAGACCATACTGGTGTGGTGTGATCCAGTTCCCATGGATTCAGACCATAGCTATAGGCTGAGGAACTTGCTAGCCTTTCACAGAAGCAGAATAACTTGCTGGCTTTTCTGGGGCTATAATCTGGATAGCCCTTGAGATGTACACTGCCAGAGACCAGGCATATTCAGTGAGAAGCCAAGGGGCCACTGGTTCTCTCACAGGAAAGTCAACTGGACTCCAGTGCATATGGTTCGCTCACATGGTTGAAACCCTCTTTGGTGTGTGCCATGAGAAGTTGGATGGTTGAGATTAGCACCTGGGCTCCAGCTGAGAGGTGAATCTTCTGCTCCTAGAGGCTCTAAAACCCAAGATCTCTAGGGCTTCCCTTTGAGTGCACAATGCTAGCACTGTCAAGACATGGCTAAAAGAAGATGGTTAGGGCTCTCTGCACCCAATGTTTAGCCAGCTTTCCCCATGGATATTTGAGAAATTCCTTATGTATTTTCATTCAAGAAGAGGCTGAAATACTTTAAGAGTCAGCATAACAAATACTAGTAATATAACTTTTCCCAGTTACTAGTTATATAATGTCTTCCAAATTGGTCTGAGGGATTCTACTTGTATACCTTCAAGTCTGGCTTACGACCCGGTTTTAAGACAATGAGTAAAGTATTACAGTATTCCGAAAAACTGCCTGAATTTTCTATTACTTTGTGATTTTTCTAATTTCTATGTTCTCTTTTAGAACTTGTGCTCTGAGGCAACCTCAGGAAGATGGCTATGTAAGGAAAAAAGTAGAAAGGTCCAAATCCCACTGATCTGTGGTGTCCTCCCAGCACAGAATGCTGTGGGTCAGACCTGGGACACACTATTCTGTATTTAGTGTGCACAGCAAACAAAAAAACAAACTCACAATGCCTTTATACCAAATGCTACATCAGATGCCTACCATTCCACACCAGATAGGTGACCGGGACTACTTTTCAGGCTGTTCATGGTCTTTCACCTCACAGACTGCCTCAATGGCCAGTGATACATTTATGTACTAGATGCCCCGATTTATTGGAGGGCTATGATAGAAGGACATCAGCCTGAAGGCCCAGGGAGGAACTGAGACTCTGTTGAGGATTTGGATTCATTGTATGGTTGCCTCTCTGCGCACGCTCGCATATATTATATTTTCCAATTCTATTGCCTTACTTCCTTCCCACTGCCCTTTGCCCTGGGCAGCCAATGGAATGGTAGGAAAGTGACAGTTACTTTCCATGAAGTCACTTAGGACTTTTGAACTATTTCAGTTATACTCTGATAATCTCCAAGAAGGCTAAATTCCAGTGTGACTGGATGATTCCAGATCATGCAGAATCCATTTCCTACAGTTGACCATGAGGGGGAGCTGCTAATTTACAAGAGATTAGATTGCCTGTAAACTACGGGAACCACAGCAGTGTCAGTGGATATGGCAAGAAAGGCCACTAATCTCATGACCACTTCTGGGAATAGGGAAGTACTCCCAGTGTAAAGGAATCTCCTTCAGGCCACCTCCATGGAAGCTTCTCCCTCACTGGTAACAAGAACAGAAACTCCA
This sequence comes from Dolichotis patagonum, assembly GCA_004027295.1. Classification (NCBI taxonomy): domain Eukaryota; kingdom Metazoa; phylum Chordata; class Mammalia; order Rodentia; family Caviidae; genus Dolichotis; species Dolichotis patagonum. The sequence goes on from PVJX010006832.1 coordinate 34,259, forward strand.
AATGGAGTAGGTCGTTCTGTCCCTTCTTTGCCTAGAGTACTTCTACTACTGTGACTGCCACGTTTATGAAAACAACAGTTTTTCCTTTATGTCACACACATTCTTCTGTCTTCTCTCACAGGGCCTGACACTGTGCCTGAAAGATGGATGTGCACACAGACTACGAATGTTGTGGTCCAGAAGTGACTTCTTCTTTCTTATTGTTTCTACCCTTGTCATCATTCCCAGCTTTAGGCTCAGTTTGATGGAACCATTTTATTTACTTCTGAACTTACTGTCTATCCCAAACAGGGAAGGAGGTTTTTCTCAACTCTCCTCCATGTGATATGCTAGAGTCTGACCATTGTGATAGTTTTTCTCCAAAAATGGTGACTAGTGCCTCCCTTTCCTCCTGAAACATACAAGCCACTCCTTACAACACGAGGTGGAATCTCATTTCCTTTCCTGGCATTTGTTGGTTTTGAGTGACCCAACTGGTCAATAGAAATATGGCAAAGGGACTTTCTAGCATACCCAATGCTGGGTAATAAAGAGCTTTGCAACTTCTTTCAGGGTCTCTTGGAAAGCTTGCTCTGGGGAAGATCAGCAGCCCATGCTAAGACAAGCCTAATCCTCTTGGAAAAGTCAAATGTAGCAACAAGTTGACAGCCCCAGCTGTAGCCATCCCCAACGGGCAGCCATGTTAGTGAGCCATGCTGAACATCAAGACCAGCTGGACCTTAAAGTGATTTTAGCCTACATCTGCAGAGAGCCCTGTTAACTTACAGAATGGTAAGAGATAACTTGTTTTACATTACTAAGTTTTAAGTGTAGTTTATTATGTAGCAACAGATAACTTAGCCACTTGAAATAAGGAAGGGTTAGTTCTAAACAAGGAGGAAATCCTTTCTCTGTAGTTCTATTCTGATGTGATGCTCCCTGATCAAGAGCCAGGCAGCTTCCTCACTGAGTACTCAATGAAAGCTCCATACCTGAACAAATCCATAACTGATTAGCTGGAAGGATAAAGGTGGTAACATCTGTAAAGTCTATAACATTCCTGACAGCAGCCATAGGCATATCTGAGCAATATCAGAGTGGTACAAAATTAAAATGTCGTCCTTTTGTCTTTATCAACAATTGTGACTCTGATGTCTCTCTTTATCAGGAGTAGCTAGATACAGACAAGATATAGCTAAGCATATGTTAAAAGACATTTTATGTTAGGGTAAACAATAAAACCCAGGAAGAATTACAAAATCTGTTTCTGCAGTTCTAATTAGAACATTTACCTTTAGACACTAAATGCCAATCTGTACTACAGCATTTCTGGCTGCTTCTCTCGGTTTCCTTTTTATTTCCAAAGTGTTGTGGTTTGTGTCTAGATGCCTTCCTAAAGCCTCATGCAGTTATGGGGTATGGGATTTTAGGAGGTGGCTGAAACTAGTTTGTGATTGATTCATGGTCTAATCCCGGGATTAAGAGTGTGTGAGCTACACCTACCCTAGGGCAAATAGCCTGCATACCATATGAGGGACAGAAAAAAGCTTGCTCGCTCTCTCTCATTGCACCTGCCACCATGAATGGTTGCCCCTCTGCCATGAGCCACCCTGCCTTGGAGCCAGCAGATTATGGACTGAAACCTCTATAAATTGTGAACCAAACAAACCTTTCCTCCTTTAACTTGGGTGTTGGGTATTTTGTCTCAGCAATGAGACAAGTATCTAACATACAAAGCCATCTTTCAGTTTTCCTGTTTTGCAACAGAAATCACTGTTGCCTCTCTGCAGCTTTCACATACTGACAAGTCTTTAGCATGTACCATTTTGTTGGTTCATTGTTTTATTAACAGTATGGGGTCTGTTTTCAAATATTGAATCCCCTTGTCTGGCTCTCATAGTCCATGTTAGAAAGGTAACATGAGTGCTAAGTGGGTATGAGACTGTAGACTTGTGAATATATAAACCTGTACTCCAAATTCAGCTTCCTGCCCTCTCACTGGACCTGTCTCCCCACAGGAATGAGGGGCTGGACTACATACTTCAGGCAGAAGTCTGACTGCCCTTTTCGAACATTACACTCCATTCCCTCCACACTACCAAGGCTTTTCCCAGTTGGCTCTGTCTTTCAGCTATGCCATGCTACTTGGTTCTCTCCATCACTTCCACTGTGGGCCTCAAAGGTTTGTGTGCTTTGGAGAACTTTATTTCTTAATGATTTCCCAAGTGATAAATTCTGTTATTTTTCTTTGTATTCAAAGTAATGAGAAGAAGAAAAATATCTCCTCCCTCTGAACCCTGGAAGCAGTAACTGGTGACTGGCTGATGGGCTCAGACTACTTTACTGTCCTACACAACCAACTCTGGGAAGCACTAGACCAGTGAACCTATGGCATGCAGGCTGTAGTGGGCTGTTGGTGTCACTGAAAGCTCTAAAAGGTTTGCCAACACTGCACTAGACCCTACATACCACAGCTGATTCTCACTCTATCACCGTTTTTTGAAATCAAAGGTAGAAACGATTTTCACTGCAGGAACTGGAAACAGAATGTGGAAAACACAGTAGCTCTTGGAGGACAGTATTTTCTCAATTGACTAAGATATCAAACAATAATTGACAAAGTAAATAGGTTTTTACAGAGCCATCTCCTTTGATTAAGCCTTTCCAAACTAAAGTCTTTTTTTTGTTGTTACTGTCTTAGAATAAGAATGTTCTTGGGTCAGTTTTAGCCTTCAAATTTACTTTTCCTATTTTGTCATCATGGTTGATTTCTTAAGACAAAAAAAAATCTCATTTTTGCCTTGACTTTGCTCTTTATTCTTGCAAACATTTCAGTGTGAAAGGACTAAGCTTTTTCCTAGGTTGTGTCCTATTGCTAAGCTAGAGATACAGAGCTTGTAGAAGTATAGCAGTGACCACTGCCAGGACAGGATCTACCATCAGCCAGAGGTGGGAGGTGTGTGGATGCAGAAACCCTCGAATCCTTAGTGTTTATTGCATAAATGAGCATTCTGTAAGTCACAAGTGATTTTCAAAGACAGTCACAGATGAAACAAGGACAAGTGGGGTTCACAAAGCCCTCTTGTCCCTTCTGTAGGCAGCACTCTGCCATCTTACCTCGGGCACTGGAAGGGGCAGAGGTAATCATCTGGGATGGTGCTGAGTGAGTAGAACTCAGGCTGGAGGAAGAAGGGCTTGCCTGGGACGAGGACAGAACAGAGACGTTGGTGACTGAGCCCTGGTACCTGGGGTTGGGATATGTGAGCTGGAAAGGGAGAAAAATCACTAGGATACACTTCTCAATGGCTAGGACTACAGGGCAGACCTACAGCTGGTTTCTTCATACCCTGATGCTCTTACCCTGGACACTGACAGAGGCCAGGCTAATGGCACTAGAGACTACCCATACCACCCACACAGAGCAGGAATATTGCAGTGGTCCTTTTCTGGTGCCCATAGAGGAAGCAGGATGAGGCTGTTACATAGAAACGCCAAGCAGTAATCTAGCAGAGGATATTTCCCATGGGATCTGTGAGAATAGCTAGGGCTGAGGCTAGATTTTCTTCTTGGGAAATAAGGCCTAGGAAGTGAGATTTGTTGGAATGGCATGTGGAAAGCAGGCAGCTTTGTTAGCTCTGGAGAAGGGAATTCAGGAACCAGAGAAGCAGGCAGGCTTGTGTGCTCTCGGACCAGATGCTTTACCAGAAAGCTGAGTTCTCTACGCAGGGTACTCTGTTTTCCTTGAACAGCCCTGGTACCTGCATGTGATGGTACAGGTCCTCAGGAGCCTCGCCCATGGCGCTGTCTCCCATCATCACCATGTTTCCTGCTTCACTAGACGCATGTGAAGACAGAGAGGATGACGAATGGCGGCCTGTGCCCATCAAGTTCATGGGGCTGTGAGCAAGAGTGGGGAACAGGAAGGAATCAGGCCATAGCTAAGAAAGCATACTGAGCAGTGGTGGTGCTAGAGGGATTTGTGAAACAGTCCTCCTAAGCTCTGGCCATCACTGGTCTGGAGGGTTCCACAGCCAAGGTGCATACCTATTGGAGACCTGGAGGAGCCCTGAGTCCTGCCCTGCTGCTCAGGAGCCCCTGGTTGCGCAAGGCCCATGGTGTGCTGGCACAGACTCTACCTAGAGTTAAATTACTTACGATCACTTAGTCTGAGGATATTAAAAGTTTCTCAGAAGGAATGAAAGGAAAATATGCTGAGCGAGTCAAGGATCCTATGTGCTCCTTGCTGTCAGGTATTAGTCTGAGCCAGGGCCTACTGCTGCCCACACCACTAGGGGATCTGCTCCTAGGCCAGAGATACCTTCTTGGTATGGGGAAGCTACCAAAATAGCCGGTATGAACTATTGGTGGGCTTCTTCTACACCTGTGGCCACAGGTTTGCCAATAGCCTTCCTCCGTCAGTACCAGGAAGCACTTCATAAATTTGTTCCTTCTCATGTACTGGGTCCTCACTCTGGCCTTCGTGTCCTAGACTCTGAAATTCTCAGTTGAGCCCAGCAAGGCCAAGAATTCTGAGTTGCTGGTAGCCACACTTTGCCACATTACACCATTATTTTTCCTCTTAAAACCTATTAGTATCCAGGTGTGGTGGTACATGCCTATAATCCCACCACTCAGGAGGCTGAGGCAGGAGGATCACCATGAGTTCAAGATTGGCCTGGGCAATGTAGTGAGTTCAAAACCAGCCTAAACTACATAGCGAGACCCTGTCTTAAAAACAAAAATAAATAAAGAACCAGCAAGTGGTTCCCATTCCCCTTGGGATCAAGTCCAAAAGTCTGCATGAATAGGTTCATTCAGAATGAGCCCTGGCTCTGTTTTGTGCCCTGGAATCCTGCACCACACCCACTTGTCTCTCTGCTCTTAGTTTTGACAAGGCTGGCTGCTTCACACCTTAAAGCTTTTGTTCAAGTCAGTCACTTGCCTAGATCAATCTCATTGCATTACTCTCCTAATCTCAACTCTTTTCTGCATAATAAACTTTGAATCATCTTTAAAAACTTACCCAGATGTTCCCTCACCCTTATTCCTATAAAACCATGAATATTCTTCTGTCACACTGAACAGTGACTGACTGGATCCTGAATGGGGGTCCTATGGTGGGAGCTGTGTTAGGGCTGTGTGGATGGGTAAGAAGGAATATGAATACACAAAAGCACTCTCTGGAACTCCTTTCCCTGATGCTCATCTTTCAGACTTACCTCCCCATAGGAAACCCTTGCTAGCTCTAAGGCAGTACCTGTGCCGATGGGACATCTTGATGTTCTCAGGGCTCATGGGGCTGTGGGATGCCAGAACATTTCCCCGTGGGGTGCTGGTGCCTGAACAAGCAGGACTTAGCTTATCCAAACCTGGAAACTCCTGTTGAGAAAGGAATGCTTATTTATACAGTAAAGAATAAATAATTAAACGGTAGGAGGGAAAAGTAGACTGCTAGTTAGAATATAAAAAAAACAAAACAAAAAAGGATTATGTATTGTACTGCTGACCTCTTTTGGGCAATGACCCCTCCACGACTAACCACCCTTCTACTCCCCTGGTGCCTGTACCACAGGGCACAGTGTTAGCTTGACTCTGTGCAGAGAAGCACATCTGGACTAGGCTGCTTGGTCTGACCTCATAGGGCTACGTTAACAGGTTTTTTTTTTTACAGAACAAGCAAAGCAAAGGCTGAGAAAGAGAAAGGCAGAGTTCATTATCAGCCGTCAGTGAGAACATCTTACATAAGCATTGGGGCTGGGATTTACAGGCTTGTTAAATGGCCTTTGTGACCTGAGTTAGGTTGCCTGTATAGTCTATGGAGGAAACAGACAACAAAATCCCAATGAAAAAGAGGACAATTCTATTTTAGCCTAATTAAATTCATATTAAGTATGTGACTTCCTTGCAGAAACTTCTAATCTTAAACCTCTCTGAGTAACAGCATTATTGGTTTGTGTTCCTGTTTATAACTCTGAGGACACAAAGGACAACTTTCCAGGTTTTGAGTCCTTTATAATCTATAGTGCACAGGGGCCCTAAGTCTATTAGAGATGTTTTGGAGCTTTGCTTCTTCCAGAACATTCACAGGCCTGAAATGTGCTTCTGAAGCCCCAGAGGACACCTCTGCCCAAACACACCAGGACCCAGACATGAACTGGACAAGCATTGTGTTTTTTGCTGCAGTGCCCTGACTGCTTGTGTGGCATAGAATCTCCCTCATGGCCAATTTCCAGCCTGCAAGAACCACTTGCTATGACAGGGGAGTCTGCACACTGTAGAGACCAGCCAAACTGGGAGGAAACACAGCGCAAGGAGAAGTGATGAAATGCTCATCAGATTCAGTGGCTATTCAAGTTCTTTACTAAGTAGACCCCTCCCCCAATTTTAAGGGAAAACATTCTCTGCATGTTCTACCTTGAAACACCACAGGATAATACTAAGAGGAAGGAGAAATTTAGGCTCTACAGGCTTTCTTTTGGAAAGGGCGTCCCTCTCAAACTGACAAGCTTCTTTTCCTCTTTTTATTTTTCAGACCATCGATACTTGTTCTGGAATAGGCTAGTAGCTGCACTGGGAGCTTGGGGGGACTGAGGTGACCACAACTTAATAGCATCCAAGAAGCAAGCAAGTCTGTTCCAAGCTGGTCAGGTCCACTGAGTCTGGAGAAACCAATCTCCCCTAGCATCTCTGTAGCCAGAGGTCATCCCTAAAGAGGAATCTCTTGTCCATAAAATCTTGACCCAGCATCTAACAGCTCTCCTCCCTTGCCTCCCTGCTACTTCTGCCTGGCAGTCCTGGCTAATAAGAGAGCTTTGCTTGGGAGCCAGGAAGAAGTAGGTAACTGGGCTTATATCCTTTGAGATGCAGAAATGTTTAACAGGGAGGTTTCTCTAGAAATTATTTTGAGTCAATCCCATGGTTGAAAATGGGGTGATGGTATGTGAATAGGAGATTCAGGGCCACCTGAATCTTATCTGTTTGGCCAACATTCTCTGTAGGACTCTGCCAAAGAAAACTAGTTCTAAAAGACAGGCCTTCCTTGTGTGTATCAGTCCAGGTCCAAGATCTAGTGCAGGTGGAAAAGCCAAGCCAGCATGGAGACTTTATATGGTGTGGTCAAGACCCAGAACCTATCTTATACCTTTAGGAGAAGCTAGCATAAAAGTGCCACAGGCTTTCTTAGATGTGAATCTGAGCCACTAGACATGGAGAAAGTTGGGGTGGGGGAAAGGGAGTTAGAGAACAAAGAAAGAGGGATACAGGAAGGGGTAAAATGAAGATGGGGAAGGAGACAGAAGAGATGGGGAACTGGCTAAGGCCATACTTTTAAGGTTCTTGGAATGAAAACATCTCTAAAGAAATCCCTACACATAGGACATATACTTTAGTTTCTTTTTTCTGCCTATGAAAGCCTCTATTAGCACAGTGCCCTGAAAAATGTTCTTTGCCCTGAATCTTACCCCTTTGGGAGTGAGTGAATTAATGAGAGGACGCTGAGAATTCTTGCCCTGGATATATCACTGATCCTCTGCCTCCTGCCATTCTGTGGTGGGACAGCTTCTCTTTCTCTCCTCCCTCCAACTTTCCCTTGGCTTGTGACACAGGTCTGGAGGAAGTGGCGCCTGGCTGTACAGCTGCTAGGGGCAGGCCAGGGATCAGCTTACATGGTAGAGACTAGCTCGCATCATCTGGAACTGATCAATCAGCTTCTTATGCAGAGGCCGCATTTCTGGATGCACAAATTTCTCATGAACTGCAAGCCCCACTCCAAGGACATGGACCTATGAGGATGCCAAATAAAGCCTTTGTGTTAAGCAGAGAAGCTCCTGAGAACTGCAGCCATTTTGCAGTGTGTAGCCTTTCCCAATGCCTGCAGACCTCTAAGCCCTTAAGCCATACCTGCTCCTGCATGAGCTCCTTGAGTTGGGTGATCTTCTCAGCATCCCCTGGGTGCTTGATGATGTAATCTTTATCAAAGAAGGCCTGGAAGGTTAAAAAGACTACTACTTAGATGGGGCCTCAGAAGCCTAAGTACAAAGGCATCCATGCTGTCTCATAGATGTGTGTACCATCACTTCCAGCCTACTTTGTTAGAACCTCTGGCAACCACAGATGTGTTACTGTGCTTGAGAAGGACTGGAGGTGGCCAAGCCACTTGAACTGGATGCTAACCCTAGTCCTTCATGAAGCCTGAATGGCCTGAGTAGTACAGGCAGGGCTGGTGGCCAAGAAGTTGGGGCGGGTTTTTAAGCCAGCCCATAATTCACTTTTCCTGAAGGGTTGGCCCTCCAGAGCTCCCCCTGGAGGACACAACATCCTGCCATTATCCAATAGAATATCCACCTGAAAGGGATCAGGTAGAGCCACAGGAGAGCTGTGCTACTGAAAGGAGGAATGGCCAGGAACTTAAGGCCTCACCCAAGCATGACTCCAAGTTAGCTTAGCTAGGAGAGGCTAGCTGGGAAAGCTCTCCAAGAAGGCTGTAATCTCGAAGAGACTGTAAACCACTTTCCCAGCCAGGTTGCCTATGCAGATTTGATCTGGGGCCTCAGCTCACCTCCTGGTAGCGCGCAATGCCTCCATTGACAGCTGCATCAATCACACCGTTCAGGCACATGCTGAGCAGGTTGATGTTTCCATGCACCTGCTTGTGTTGATACTGGCTGATTAGGGCCCGAAGTTCCTGGTTCTTATTCTCAACCACCTGGATGGCATTCTCTAAAGGGCTCACCTCCACCTATGGGCACAGAGAAGACAGTGTCCTCCCAGGAATGATGATACCCCTCATCACTGTCCTGAAAGTAGGGATCTATGACTTGTGATGCTGAGTCCCCTTCCTTGCTCCTGTTGATGCAATACTCCCTGGGCCTTTCAGTACTTTTCTGATTTACAGGCATTTGAAAGAACAGCAATAAAGAAGAAAAGCAGTTCTGAAACCAGAAAGCTCTAGCTTCCTGAACCTCAGAGAATGGTTTTCTCCTCTGAAAACTGGTGGTTAAAAATACCTGCTCCCTAGGTTTGCTGTGCAGTTTAGATGAGAGAAGGTACATAAAGCTCCCAGTACAGGATTGACCTGAGGGAGCCGAGGACAGGCAGGAGGCCAGAATTCTTTCTTTCTTCAGTTAGCTCTTAGAGAAAGCTCCCTAGAGCCATGGCTTGAGGAAGCAGCTAAAGCTCAGCCCCATCTGAGGCATATCTCACCAGTTCCCTCCTCTCCACCTCGAACCACCGGGAGATGCCAGGCAAGCTGTGAGTCAGGGTTAGTGTAGTGCGCTCAATCCATAGGCTCTGCAGGGAGGAAACAGGGAGGAACGGGTAGTCAGTCAGGTTTTGCTACACTCTGCCTACCTGGGGGATGCAACAGTAGTGAGTTCTCAAGAAAGTGGGGCTTGCCCCTGCTTTCCTAGATTTGTTCACCTTGAATTCATTCTCCTTGTCCTTGGGGCCTTTGTGAAAAGGTCTGTCGTACCGGAACTTCCTTACATTGTTGACACGATAGAAGCTCTTGACGCGATCTGGGACCCTATCCATCTGCAGAACATCCACATAATCTGGAATAGGTGTCACTGCATAGATCTGCAAGTCTGGGTATGAAGTGAAGGACAAATCCAGACTTGCCAAAGAGACAGACCTGTGTGTCTGACCTGTAATCTCCTTACATGAGAGAAACACAAAACAGCTCTTGTTCCCTATTGGTAATGGTATTGAAGAAAGATCATCTCAAGGGGCAGATAAGATCCAGGCACAATAAGACAAATCTATCTGCCCCTTGTTCCTTCCTGATCTAGCAATGAGTCTCCTGAGCATTCAGCCAAGGTCAGACAGCAACAACTAAGTATCTTCTGATGCCCCTTGAAGAAAAATGGGAAAAGAGGTCAGGATAATGAAATGCTCATCATCCTACAGAAGAGAAGGTTGTAAGGACTCTGGCCTACTCATTGTAGGTAAAGTGTATTTATTATGAAACAAGCTTTCAATAACATACAGTAGTATCTGAAATCTCTGTGAAAAGAAACTAAGTGGGAGTCACTTGACCTCATTTCTCTGGAACAAGTTTGGCACCATCATGGCAACTGTCGTGTGTTTTCTAAGGAAGGTGTGAGGGACAGGCCAGTGTTTGCACCAGAGTGCAATCAAACAACAGGCACCTCTAGTCTCCTCATCCCTGCATCCCTGGTGCTCTGCCCCAGTCTACCTGAAAAAAAAAAAACCAGGGATGATAACAGTGCACAAGTGCACAGCAGAATATAGCTGGTATCCTTGTGACAAGAGTCCTAATGGCAACCTAATCACCATGCACAATGATTGACAAGTCCCTCACAGGGCAGAGTGAGCGCTGTCCTGCTGGTAGCAGCGAGCCAGAGAAATATCCCCCTGGGTCCTGCTGAGAGACCACTTACAAGGCTAAGGACATGCCAGTGGTTCCTCTGTAAGGTTCTGAGTACCTTGTTAAGTGGCTCAGTGCTAAGGTTACATTCAGGTTTAGGGTTATGAGTAATTAATAAGGCTGGAAGGCCAACCAAATGGTAGAGGGGAAGCTGACTGGGTGGAACTCACCCCTTGAAACTCCAGCCCTCCTCCCCCTACCGGTGTCAAAAGATACACTGGGCATCACACTGTAGGATGGCATCATCAGGATGGTTGGGGTGCTGCATGGCGACAGCCTGTGGGAACTCACTGAGCATCCTTTGCTGGAAGGCCTCCAGCCTCTCATAGTCATGGCCACGGCACACATATTCTTTGTTCTGCCAAAAACATAAGAGCATGAGATCATTATGCCCTGCCTGTAGTCCCTCGTCACCACACAAACTAAGTGCCTCCTCTGCACCAGGTCCTGGGGCAAACACAGGGCACAAGCACACAGTCTCTGTTAAGAGAAGACAGCTAAGTGGGGAAAGGGACAAATGAAGGGAGAATTGCACTGTGGTGTGGTAGCCCTGAAAATGGGGTACAAATAACATACATGGCTAGAAAGAAAGTATATGAGCATAACTAGTGGGAGAGTGGCTGAAGAGGCCAGCAGGTATGTGTCAGAGTCACCACTGTGGGTACTATCAAATAATTTTAAATTGGCAGGTGATCAGGTATGCGCTTCTGAAGGAGAAATGGTCTAAACATTGTCCAGTGACTACTAGGTATTGAGAAATTGTTTACTGTACTGATAAACCTCTTTGGTACCAGTTTCCTTTGCAAATATATCAGCAAAGCAAATTGACATCATGTGAACTACACATTTCTTAAAACTGTATGTCACATCATATTTGGTTTGGGATAAGTTTCATTTTTCTTCCTTGTAGCTGAAGTCTTCCTTGACAGCAAGACAGCCCCAGGCCTACTGCTCTGCTTATATAGCTGGAGCTGGTCATGACTGGGTGACTGGAAGAAGTTGTCTGAAACCTGCTGGTGACACTATCTCCCCATCCAGCTGCCTCACCAGATCCTCTTCAACAAATGGTGTCAGGCACTTAAGAATCCTCCTTGGCATGTCTTGAGAAGTAGAGGAAGAAGTACAGATAGAGGTAGCATTAGAGGTAGGGGCAAGGGCAAGGGGAGGGACAAAGAGAGGGAGAAGGAGGGAAGGAGGAAGAGAGGGAAAGAGATGCTACCAGGCTAGCCATAGATTCCTGAGGGGCTGATCACAGGCCAGGCCTTAGAGCATCTCAACCTTCTCAGAGGATTTCTGCCCCCTTTCTACTTACCCCCTTTCTTACTATAAGAAAACTCAGCTAAGGCTGGGCCATGTATCTGGATGAATCAGAATGGAAGGGTAACGCCAGAAGGGCAGTCCAGGTCAGGAGGAGCAGACTGGCCAGATGGGTAGATATTTCTAAGTTTTTTGGTTGATAAACAAAATGGACAAAGAAAGAATAGTGTGTCACTCAGTATCCTCACAGTAGTGGTTCCAGGATGCACTTGCACATACCAAAATCCATGGATGTTCAAATTCCTTATATAAAATGGTATAATATTTTCATATTGCCTCATACATCCTTCCTGTATACTGTAAATCATTTTTAGGTTACTTGTAAAACATAATACTATAAATAGTTGTTATACTATATTGTTTAGTGAATAATGACAAGAAAATAAATCTGTACATGTTTAGATACATTTTTTTCAGCATATTTTGCATCCACAATTGATTCAATCCACAGATATGGAACTCATGGATATAGTGGGCTTATGAAGAACTGACATTAACTTTAAAACATTTTTTAGTACAGGGGATTGAACCTAGTTAGGACCTTGCACTTGGTAGGCAAGCACTCCACCACTAGCCACACCCCCAGAACAAGAACTGACTTTTTCATATTCACTCACATACATAGATTCCTCACTAGTGTCGTCTGTTCATGGATCTAATGAAGAGAAATAGGAATTCCCCCCAAAAAGGAGTGTTGGATATTTTCCTGTCTCCTTATGTGCTAGTAGATAACCAAATCTTTGAGGCAAGGAAGGCAGATGGCCCAGAGAAACCAAGCTGACAGAAGTAAAGAATAGATGGCCTTTGTGTTCAGGGGTGGTGAGGAAGTCTTATGGGGGAGGCCCAGCAAGAGGAAGACAGAGCTCTGACCTTGAGGGTGACTGGTAGTCTCACATATGCATTGGCAAGAATCCTGACATCCCCACAAAGGCCAAATTTGATGGTCACTACTTTGCATTTCATCTGTGCCATCTATAAGGCAAACAGCTACCACCACTTGGATTTATTCCACTTGCCACAGATGAACCGAGCAGCTGGGAAAGCAGCATGAGGAAGGGGTAATGACATTTATCCACATGAATCATATCTCTGAGAGACTGCTCTTTGGGTGGAAATGGGAATGAACTGATGGGTAATGCTCTCTAACATCTTTTGTTATTTTTCTATTACTGGAACTTCTGAAACCACATCTGAATGTTCAGACTGTTACTTAAAGCATTATTTAGATGGAAGATTTTGATGCAGGTTCCATACCAGGTCCTTCTTACTTGTTAGTTTCAAGAACCCAGAGATACAGATTTGCCTTGCCATCTGTACATGTGATGGTGGGAGCCAGGCTAGAGCACTCCTGTTTGGCAGGGACAGAAATGAGATGCTAGGGACCAATTCTGTAATACCCAAAGTGATGAGATTTTAGAGAGAAAATCTGCCTTATGATATACAAACTGTAAATCTATACAAGGATAATAAAGTAACAATAAATCATAATTTGCAAAGATAAAATGAGAAAGAAGTTATAAGGCCAGACTCAATAATCTGTCAAAGAGCTTTCTGGAGATGGTGCTGATTTCTAAATTTTATATAATCCTTTTTACCTCTTTTGTGAACCTCTATGACCACTTCTGCTATAAGATCAACACAGATAGAAGCAGCAAATTTGTCCCTTCTAAAATGCCTGGACTGTATAAAGGATCCCTAGTTCTGCTAAGGAATTCTCTACTCCTCCATATTCTGCTGCTAGGAACACTCCTGTGCAATAGGGTTATCACACTCTTGCGCATCACAATCAGGTACAGTAAGCTTGTTGTTCTTGTTGTATGACCTGCACCCTCCAGATCATTTTTCCTTTTAGCCTAAAATGATTACTATGTAGAAAAGTGTGACTTGACCTGATTTACATTTGAAATGTGGTTATCCTGGACTCTGCTGTTAGCCAACAGGCTGAATTTTTTTCAAAGGGAGTCAGTAGTGCCAGTTGACCTTGATGCGATACTATTATAATACCAAGCTTGTTAATACGGGCTAAAGCAATTTTTCCAATAAGATGGGATTCCAAACATACCAAAGGGATCCTGTGATCTTTCCCAGCTGCTTGCTGAGATTTGTGGAAGACTAATTTTTAGTAAGACATTGGAACAAAGGATAATCAGAGGTAGTCTTACATTTCAAGTGTATTCTGGGACACATATGAGGACAGCTTCACTTCAGTCATCTGAGAACAATACATTTCTTTGGAATAACTACTCTTGAAGCCTATGAGCTGTGCTAAATAAAAATATCACACTATTTTGGGGCTGAGCCACTGTGGATGTTTTGAAGGTAAGCCCTGTACCACCTCCTGTGAAAACCTGCATTCCCTGTACAGCTTTTTCCTCTTTGCCTCTTACTCAAGCTTACCAGTGAGAATGCTAATTCAGCAACTGCTTGTCTCAATAGATCTGAAAATAAGGGAAGACAGTATGGATAGAGTTGCACTGAGTACAAGTTAAGGTAGAGCTGAGGAAAGCTAAGAAGGATGCCAACAAGCTTAAAAAGAAAAATGTAAGCTTGTTTTCTGATGATGCTATTTCTCTAGTTGGAGGAAAATTGCAATGACCAGGGCACTGTAAATTGATCTCTTTGTGACACTGACAGGCATAAATAGCAACAATTTGGAAAGCAAACTTCAAACTACTCCACATGCTAAGAAATTGCTTTCTAGGGAAAAAACAACTCTTGATATACTATATAATCCAAACTGATTTGATTCCAAAACTTGTATCCTTTGGCAGAAATGACTGTAGTCCCATTCAATGTGAGGCTACTTCTGTGCCCATTAACATTGCTTCTGGGACATCAGCACAGACCACGGCTGTGGTAGATGAGGTCCTTCTATTCTAGCATACCTTTCTGTGTCAGCATCTTTCCATGTTCACACAAGTGAATAAACTACATGGCTCTATGAAACCTTGCAGATGATGATTCTATTTTCTGGTATTTTGTTATCAAGCATGATGAAGCTGACTGTCAATCCTTCTTGCAGTTGCTATGTCATCTTTAGCATGTGCTTACAGTCTGACCTAGACATTTTCAAACCTTTGTCTTAAGAATTCTGTACCTCCATTAGATGCTGCTGAATAATTCTTCCTACTTGAGTTTGTATCCTGCATCACCATGATCCAGAAGCATTAGCCGATAACTGCTAGGCTGTTTTCTACCTGATAGGTGGTCCAAATAAACAGCAAAACCACTGTGAAAAAGAATTGTACCCAAACTTGTGAAGCTTCTAGGACCTACTCAATTGCTAATTCTGATTTCCACACTAAGAACCATAAGGAATTATCATCAAAGAGCTGAACAGATTCAGACTGTGTTAAACGCAAGAGCATTTGCTGTATTTCCCAGCCTCATAACTAATACTAGTTGGAAGGAAGCTACATGGACAATGCCAGATATCACAGCTACCTGTCAGAACCAGATACAACAGGTTGAGTCATGGATTAGCTATATTCCTCATCTGCATTTAGGCTTTAAAACACAAAAGGAAGCTACACAGGCTGTGACCAGTTTTGTAAGTGGCAAAACATTTTCACAGACTGTATATCTTATTCATTGTGACATAACACAAAGTGTTGATGAACCTTTTGAATGCAAAAGATACCAAAATTATCCTCATTAGTTTGGGGGCCATTTCAATGATCTTTCAGTCTTCTAAGAAACATTGTGAAAGTGAGAAACTGGGTATTTAGCTCAGTGGCTTAAGTGCCTGCCTGGCAAGCATGAGGTTGTGAGTTTAATCCCCTGGTACCAAAAAAAAAAAAAAAAAAAAAAAAAAAAAAAAGTGAGAAACTTAGTATAATAATTGAAGAATATGGAGGCCTGGATAAAAATTGAAGCTCTACAAAATGACAAAAATGAGTCATTATACATGGATTAATTAAATTTGATTAAGAAATATTTTTCAGCAAAGGAACATAGGATCCAATGTGCCAGAAACAACCTCTTAAGTTCAGGGTGGGACTCCTGAGACCTTTAACTTTTAGACTGTACAGTTGAAACATAATGTTCTTTGTTGTCCTGTGTATGTTCAATATAAATTTCTCTTTCTCTACTAAAAACTCTTTAAATGTGGCTCACTCTGTACTTTTTACAACAAACCTATGCTTGAACAGTTCCAAGCTGTCTTTTGAGTGGGTTTATTTTCTGTGGAATTTCATATCTTGCCACTGTAAATAAAGATTAAATTCCATACCTTTTACTTAAAAAAAGGAAAAATATAATGGCTCAATTGGTATCACTAGAACTATGCTCAGCCATTCCTCCCATGGTTTATATACCTGCTCAGCCTTCTGGGAAAGGATGGAGAGAAATGGCTATAGTTGCTCTGGGTCAGAGAACTGGCTACCTAGAAGAGGATTTCCATAGCTAAACTTAGTGTCTGGCAGCTCCTGCAGGGTTCCAGGAGCCAAGGGGACTTATTGTCTAGGTTCTTTCAAACAACGAGTTCTCCATTCTGGTTGTATGTGCAAGTTGACTGTTGATGTCAGGGCTATACTTGTGCACTAGGCTGAAAAGAGACAGAATGGAGGTTCTATGCACCAGAGGCAAAAGTTGGAAGGCATCCATGGTACATTATTAAATCTTGGTAATTTCCAGAAGGAACATGGTAGATTTTGTAGGAAAACTATCCTCATACTTTCTTGATAGATACAGAATAACACAGCAGACTAAAACTGAGTTAAAGTGAGTAGCCAGGCCAATCAGACAAACTCAAATGCCTTCTGTTAATTGGCCATTCCTTTAGAAAGAAGCATTCAGTAGAACAGACAAAAGGGAAAGAGTAAGGTTTTAAGTTAATTATATGTATATTATATGTAAGTTTTTGTGACCACCTGAATGAACTCACCCGAAGGAAGAAAGGAAACTTCCTGCCATAGAAGCCGACCCGAAAGAACTCAGGTTCCAGGCGTTGCTGCTCCATGATGTTGTCATAGTAACTGGCTTCCATTTTCTGTGAACAAGAAAGGTGACTGCCTTCAGGTTGGCTTGGCTGTTGCTGGTCCAAAGCAAGCTCTCCTGGGCCCAAGTGGATACTGTCTTCTGGAAAGGGATTCATGGCAACTCAATCTAGGTAGGAAGGAAGTGAGCCCCTACCCATGAACAGCTGCATCTTAGGGAGCTGCATCATGGAAGAGGAAGCCCTTCTTCTCCATCACTGCTTGATGGTGGAATGATGACAGGCCTGCCCAATGCAGTCCTGTGAGGATACTCTGAGTGTCCTCCCAGGACATGGACCCACCTCCCTAGAAATCTGGGTTTTATACTCGGGGGCACACATGGATCTTTTTCTGCCCAAGGATTTTGACTATGATGGATACTCACTATACTAGGTAATCACTGACTAGGATTACTTATAGCTCACTATCAACAATTCTCAGTATCATTTCATATCAGTTTGATTGCATCCACTCTTGTTCATTTATTCTCTGACTAAAGATGCTAATATCCATAGTGAAGAAGGATCAGTTTCCAGCATCACTGGTACCAGTTCCAATTTAAAAGATTTCAAGCTTGAAAAGTTGGTATCCATGATGTGTAGCACTACTAAGGTCAGTAAGGTTTCTAGTCTTGGCTGACCTGGCTTCACAGTCAGAAAAAAATTGAATGAAACTTTAACTGGGAACCTAGTGAATTCAATGAAGTTAGACTGTCAGGGGACAGTGACCTTCACAAACTACTTCTAGGGCACCATGCCCAACTATCAATCTGAACAAGAGAATAGGAGAGAGTTAGCAACAAGCATGAGGGTATAGGGAATATGAGCTGAGATCACTGACTTCTCTATGCTGATAAAATCAGCAGCAGTTATGATTTAGAACCTAAAACCAGCAACCAGGAAAAATACAGTACAGATTCTCAAAGTTCATGGGGCACCTGACTTAATTTTGGGGGGGGGCGTACTGAGGATCAAACTTATGACCTTGTGCTTGCCAGATAGGCACTTATGCCACTGAGCTAAATTCCTGGCTTAATTTTTTTAATATTTTGCTTAAAGGAAGGGAGAAAGGACAAGGTGTTTAAAGTTGATCACAAATTGAAGTGGGAAATCAAAGGGGAAAGCTCTTACAATGAAGTTTTTAGATGAAATATTCTTGAACAAAACCATTTAGAGAAAAATTCTTCATAAAACTGAGATGCTGTCTCCTTCCCAAAACTCCTATCCTATTGTGCCTATGCTGGCTTCTTTCCCTGAGCACCAGATATCTTTAGGGTGCAGATCGTAAAATCCTTTGTTAGGCAAGTGTTTTGGTTCCCCAGTCAGACTTCAAGTATGCTGAAGGCAATAATCTTGGCTTCTACTTCTCTTACATTGTACACAGCACTAAACCAAGGGCCTTATGCCCTACTTAAGAAGTTTCATTCAAAAACTAATATCAGGAAAGTCCAGGTAACTCTGGTCAGGGGTGGGGGAAGAGGCAAGGGACAGAGCTCACCCGAATCCAGCTGAGGCTCTGATAATCGTAGAGGCTTTCATACTGATATGCCAGCTCCCTGCACAATGGGATCCCAAACTCCCAGCTCTGCATCAGAAGAAGGAACAGGGCTTTAGCACCTTAGACATCCTTAGATTGGCATAAGCGTATACTAGAGCACATCAGTAATTACAACAGGCCACCTGCTAGTTCCAACTTGTCTGACGCAGGGAACACATGACACATAGCTGACACATAGCTCAAGTGCAGCTTTCTAGTGTATAAACATTGTCACCTCAGACCTTCCTTGATTATCTTGTTAAGAATAAGCACTTTCCTTTTCTTTCTTTCTTTCTTTCTTTCTTTCTTTCTTTCTTTCTGTAATACTAGGCATTGAATTCAAGGCCTTTGTAGTGAGCTTCATCCCCAATCTCTTTTATTTGTCTATTTTTGATACAGGGTCTTGCTAAGTCACTAAGTTGTGTAGGCTGGGCTTGAACTTGCAATCCTCCTATCTCAGTTTTGCAGAGTGTTCGAATTACAGGTGTACAAAAACATGAATTTTTACTCACATTTTGGTTCTGATACTCTGAAGTCACTTTATTTTTTAGAAACTATTTTTTCATTAGTCCAATTAGATAACAAACTACATGAGGGAAGAGACTCTATTTACTTTATTCTCAGAGCCAAGAACAATACCTGACATATATCAGGTACTTGCTATTTATTTAATGAAATAATGAAGGGAACATGACATTTTATTTATTTATTTATTTATTTATTTAAAATTTTTTTTTTGAGACAGGGCTTGCTATGCATTTCAGGCTACCGTCAAATTCATGGTGATCCTCCTAAGTGCTGGGATTACTGGCATGTACCACCATGCTCTTTTGGGAACATGTGAGATTTAAATTAAGATCATTTAAGCTTAGAGACAAGGATGGAAACCAATAAGAAAATTGCTACACAGGCACTTGACAACTTCCTTTATGGAAAGACTAGAACTTTAAATCAGATGATCCTGGCCTAGTCAGAGCCCAGGCTATTTTGGTGGTATGGCTCCTATTATGGTCACAGGCCCATCTAACAGGTGCCTGGGCAAGGCCACAGTAGAATTCAGGAAGAGGCAATATTGTTCACTTCTTTCTTCTTTGAAAAATACAGTACAGGTTTTCTTTCTCTTGAGTAAATGAGGAGTCATCCGTTTATTTGACATTTTACCCAGGCTCATCTCTCCAACTTTTAAGTACTAATTAAAATTTATTATAGAGAACTCTATGTATACAGAAAAGTGGAGAGCATAGAAAAATGAATCCCTAAGTACCCATAATCCAGTCTCAATAATGACCAAGTGAAGGCCAATCCTATGTCACTCATACCCTATTAATTTATTGCTCTTTGTAATTTCTGAAAAAAATCTCAGATATCATAATTCTACAAATGAATTTTTAGTATGTCTTTGAACAATTAAAGTTATATTTATTTTAAAAATTTTTAAAAAATTTTATTAGTGGATGTTTACAATACGTAATGATTACATTCATCATGGTAAGTTGGTACATGTACATAACATATATTAATGTTTTTTACTTCCCTTTTTACTCCTGCTTCCCTCCATATCTAGGAACCCTAAGGGACCTAGTAATATTTTATTTTATTTTATTTTATTATTTTATTTTTATTTCATTTTTAAAAAAATTTTTATTTTAAAGGGGGTAAAATTAAACACAACAAAACAGAACAGAACGGGACATAAGAAAGCATAAATTTCAAAGCTAGACATCCAGAGATCTTTACTATCTGTCATATTGTCTCTTGTTTTCTTCTAAATGGTTGTCCATATCTTTGCATACGGGGAGCTCATACTAAATAACATAGCCAATCTTTTCACAAGATGTGTAGTTCATTGGCTCCCACTTGCTAAGGCGGGGTGGGGGACACGGGACGTGGGACAGGACAACATGAGATGTTTGATTCTCAGCCTGCACGCTGGCAGGCTCACAGCCAACCCCGAGAGAGGGGAGAAGTTCCTTGTTCTCCCGGCACCCCGAGTCCTGGTGCAGGTCCTGATGCACCAGGGTCTCTCTCCTTCGGGCCTCGGAAAGTCTGCCACACTCAGAGCTGCCCCCCAGAGAGGGGAGGAGCTCCTTGTTCTCCTGGCACCCGAGTCAACTGCATGGTGCAGGTCCTAGTACTCTTTTAAAAAGTAGTATCTGAAGTAGCACTGAGGAAAACAGTTTTGAGATTGTATTTTTTTTTAAAAGAGCAAATTATTTGTATCCTTTCAAGATATTAAATGTCATATGGGTTGAAATTGCAGGACCAATTAGAAACACTGAAACAACCCAAAAAGAATGTTAAAGAGATCCTGGCTCTCTGCCCCAATACAGTGCCTCTGCCTGTGAGCCAGAAAACCTTCTATACCACCAAATCACAACTTTTACAGTGGCCCCTGTCAGTCTTCCTTTCAGCTTCAATTGCTCCTGGGGCAGACTGCAGCCAAGGACTCCTAGCAGGGTCTGCCTGGAAGGATGCTCCACAGGGGCTGGTGACGCAGCTGAGCTGGGTGCAGACTTCTGCGCAGCCTTTCAGGCGCTGTCTCATAATGGGTTGCTCATTTAGGCAGTGAGGGCCCCATCAGGGGCTAAAGGCATTCTGCCTGCTGATGGGACAGTTCTCTTTTTTTTTTTTTTTAACCAGGGATGGAACTCATGACCTAACGCTTGCCAGACAGGCGCTTAAGCCACTGAGCTAAATCCCCAGCCCTTGCCTGCTGATGGTAGTTTCCACTAAAACACAACACCTCCAGTGGACCAATGCTCATCTCTCTTGCTGGTATTTTTGCCCTAATTTGTAAACCTGCTGTTCCCAAGTGCATTTCCGCCAACTGTTTTTAGAGTGAGGCAGGACCAAGAGTTTTAAGACACCCTACTAGCCTTTAGGGGTATAATGGAAAACTGGTGGGTCTTCAGAGGTTTTAAAAGCTGCCAGTACACACATACAGGGAAACTTCTACAGGTGCAGCGTATCCTTATCCTTTTCTCTTGGTTTCTCTCTTTTAGGCAAGAGAGAAAGCTAATTTTAAAACTCCTTAACAGTGCCTGAATTATAATCACTTCTACCAGCTCTGGCAAATATATATTTCTTATCCTTGTTTTGTCCCATCACAGATGGCATGAAAGTACTATTTTCTAGTCAAACAACAGCACAGGAAGGGAAAAGCCTGGATCTTAGTCTGGCAGTTTTTATAACTCTGTTTATACAAGTTACAACAGTTATTCCTTCAGATGTACAGGCCATAGCAAACACTGAAGTAGAAGGCTGCCCCTCAGCCCCACCCCGTGACCAGTCTAGATCTGAGGGTTTGTATATCAGATGATAGAGGCCAGAGGCCTCTGTCCAGCTTCCTCTCTGGTCTGCTCCCTCTGCCTGGGCATGAAGGATCAGGTCCTGTCTTCATAGTCTTCTTTTTCTCAGCTCTTACACTGCCCACACCCTGGTTCCTTGAAGTGCCCCTCTCTCTTTGTCTGGCTAGGAAAGTTAATAGGCTATAGACCAAAACTCAGTCTACCTTGGAATAAGTTCGTGTTGACTACCTCACACTTCGAAAGAATGACCAGACTAGGCTATGGCCGTGTCTCTTAGGTACTTAAAAATGAATAAGGCATCAATGGAGATTGGGTTGTGTATTTAAGGCACACAACAGAGATGCCAGGAGTGTGGGGAAGAAAAATCAGGCAAGCCAGGAGGGGCCTGGCTTGGGAAGCAGGGTGTTCTGGCAGTGCTGAGGGCTAGACCCGCTGATCTGTTCCTCACCCAGAGTCTTTCTCTTTTCTGCTCTTCTCCTGTTGCTAAGGTGACATTTCTCCTCATGCCTATCATACCTGGCCGTGGGAGCACTGTTTCCCTGAATAGTGGTTTTTGCTTTTCAAGAAGAACTGTTTAGGCTCATATCCTAGTTCCATCAGGAGTAGAGGCACAGAAATAGAAAAGGTGAACCTCTGTACAAGCCTAAGGGCATGGACCTGGTAAATGCCCCTTGGAGAACAAGTTCTTAAAAGGACTCAATGAGCAATTCGCTGGAAGGAGGGGAGACTCCTAAGAAAGTAGCCCGTGGAGCCTACTAAAGCTTCTTCCCTCTCTGTCCATCTATAATATGCAGGCAAGTACTTCACTTTACTCCTAGTCCATATGAAGATTTAATCCTCATTTCCTCTGTGCTACTATAGTAGTAATGTGATAATGAGCTAATGCTCCCATATCCCACCAGAAAGTGAGCCCTATTTGTATAACTCTTCACTCTGCACTCTGTGCCCTTGGCAAGAAATTAAGAGAACCAATACATTAAAAGCATTCACACATAGGGACACCAGACTTAAGTCCTCTCTGGTCAGGAGCGCTTGCTGTAAATATGCACAGTGGGAGATTGTTTGGTGCCAAGAAGATAGGCCTAAAACTGAATAAGGGATATAAGCCAGGCGCTAGCCTAGAAGGGGAGGCAGCTTTGGGCCAACACTGTGAGATGAGTCATGTGTACTGACTGAGAGTAGATCAATTGCTTCCCTTTTGGGGTTGGTTACAAGAGAATCTCTGCAGTTTTGTAAAGGTTCTTGCTTCACTAGTGCGTTCTCTGTGAGGGATGCACATGTGCATATGTATGTAGGTTTTCTGATTAAGTTTTTTCCTTGATTTCTGAGACAAGGTCTTGCTCTATATACTTCAGGCTGACCTTGAACTCAAGGTGATTCTCCTCAGTCTCCTGGGTACTGGGATTATAGCCAAGCTACTATGCTTGGCTACTGAGTGAATATTTTTGACAAATACCAAAGTCCACTATGTTGTATCAAAGTGAAGAATATTTTCTGATTTATGGGCAAAAGCAATTAACATTTAAATCTTTCTGGTGATGAAAAAGCTCACTTATGATCTGGGCGTGGTGGCACATGTGTAATCCCAGCCCTCAGGAGGCTGAGGCAGGAGGATTGTTGCAAATTCGAGACCAGCCTGGGCTACAAAGTGAGCTTGAGGCCAGCCTGGGCTACAAAATGAGCTTGAGGCCAGCCTGAACTGTATAGCGAGACCATGTCTCAAAAAAAAAAAAAATGTCCAGGGAGCCAAAAGTGCCCAAGTTGAACCCCAGCACACAGGGAAGCTTTGGATGTAGCTCCCACACAGTAAAACCACACCCAGCATCCCAAATCACTGGAGGATGCACGGGAGGTCCCCACAGGCCTAAGTGGGCCACAACCAGTGATCTCCAAGCGGCTACCAGTTGTCTGCAGTCTGCCTTGGGAGCCAAAAGTGGGCCAGGTAATCCCCAATGCACAGGGGAGCTTTGGAACATCGCTTGAAATCCAGAAATATGGGAAAATGACAAAATGAAAGAGCAAAATGCAATCTCAAACTTCCAGCCCAAGCCAAGCAAGCCTAGGAGAAATGGACACAGAAGAAAATGTAAGCCATACACCTGAAATTCATGAAATGATAACAACTGAAGTAGAGAAACAACTCAGGGAAGAACTCAGATCAGAAAAATCTCCCAGGTAAAAGAAGAAATGATAAATGTAATGAAAGAAATGCTGAACACATCTAAAGAAGACACAGTTAAAAAATTAGAGGAACAATGCAAAAAGATGGAAATCCTGAATGAACAATATAAGAAACAAACAGAATGCATGAAGCAGATTCAAAGAGATATATAGGAAATCAAAAATTCCATCAAGAGTTGGCAAAACCACCAAAACGAAAGTGAAGATAGAATTTCAGACGTCAAAGACAAGATTGTAGCTAATGAACAGGAAAGGAAAGATCTTTCAAAAATAACAAGGAATCAGGAAATAACAATAACAGCTGCAAGATGATGCAAAGAAAAACAACATAAGATTGATAGGTATAAATGAAAAATAAGGTGACAACACAAATGATATTAAAAGCTATTAGAGAGAAGAGACAGATCACCTATAAAGGAAAGCCTATCAGAATCACAGCAGACTTTGCAACACAAACAATGAAGTCAAGAAGAGCATGGAGTGAAGTATTTCAGATCCTAAAGGAAAACGACTTCCAACCCAGACTGATGTACCCTGCAAAACTGTCCTTCAAAATGCATGGAGAAATAAGATACTTCCATAACAACCCTAATTCATGCCCAAAGCCAAAAGAAGGGAGGAAATTATAAAGGTCAGAGCAGAAATCAATGCAATACAGACTAAGAAAATAATACAAAGAATCAATGCATCAAAGAGTTGGTTCTTTGAAAGAATAAATAAAAATGATAAGCTGCTAGCCAACCTTATTTTAAAAAGGAAAGAAAAAACTCAAATTCATGCAATAAGGAATGAAAAGGGTGAAATCATTACAGACTTCTGTAGAAATACAGATGATCATCAATACTTATTTTGAAAATCTCTACTCTCATAGGCTTGATAACACAGAAGAAATGGACAGATTTCTAGAAACATATGAATTGCCAAAGCTGGGTCAAGAAGATGTAAAACTTCTGAATAATCCAATTTCAATTAACAAAATTGAAAACGTAATTAAATCCTTACCAACAAAGAAAAGCCCAGGTCCAGAAGGATTCACTGCAGAATTATACAAGAAATTCAAAGAAGATTTAATGCTGACATTCCTCAAACTTTTCAATGAAATTGAAAGGAAAATAATTCTCCCTAACTTACTCCTGGAAGCAAATATTACTCTAGTACCAAAACCAGAGAAAGACCCAACCAAAAAAGAGAACTACAGGCCAATCTCCCTAATGAACATAGATGCAAAAATTCTCAATAAAATATTGACAAACAGAATGCAGCAAATCATCAAGAAGATTATACACCATGACCAAGTGGGATTCATTCCCAGGAATGCAGGGATAGTTCAACATATGCAAATCAATAAATGTAATCCACCATATCAACAAAGCCAAAAATAAGAACCACATGATCATTTCTATGGATGGATGGAGAAAAAGCTTTTGACAAGGTACAACACTTATTCATGATAAGAACCTTATGGAAAATTGGAATAGATGGCCTTTACTTCAATATGATAAAAGCCATCTATGACAAACCAACAGCCAGCATCAGATTAAATGGCCAAAAACTGAAAGCCTTTACCCTAAAATCAGGAACAAGACAAGGATGTCCATTATCACCACTCCTATTCAATATAGTGCTAGAAATTCTAGCCAGAGCAATTAGACAATAGAGATAAATAAAAGGAGTAAGGATAGGAAAACAAGAAGTTAAACTATCATTATTTGAAGATGACATGATACTCTACATAGAAGACCCCCAAAACTCCATTGAAAGACTCCTAGGTATAGTAAATAAATTCAGTAATGTAGCTGGATACAAAGTCAATACTCAAAAATCAATAGCATTCCTATACACTAACAACAAAATCACTGAGAGAAATAAGAGAAGCCACATCCTTCACAATAGCATCCAAAAAAATGAAATAATTAGGAATCAATCTAACAAAAGAAGTAAAAGATCTATTCAGGGAAAATTATAATACCCTGAAAAAAGAAATCGAAGAGGACCTCAGAAAATGGAAAGTCATCCCTTGTTCATGGATAGGAAGAATAAACATTGTGAAAATGGCCATTCTCCCAAAATTGTTATAGAGATTTAATGCAATCCCAATCAAAATACCACTAGCATACCTCACAGATCTAAAGAAATCACTCCTAAAATTCATCTGGAACCAGAAGAGACCTAGATTAGCAAAGGCAATTCTAAGCAACAAAGGCAAGGCAGGACTTGACTTGAAGTTTTGTTTTTTAATTTTTTTATCAGTCCCAGGGATCAAACTCATGACAGCATGCTTGCAAGGCAGGCACTTATGTCACTGAGCTAAATCCACAGCCCTTGACTTGAAGTTATACTACAAAGCTACTGTAATAAAATCAGCATGGTACTTGAATAAAAACAGACCTGAAGATCAATGGAATAGATTGGAAGATACAACTACAATTACAAACACACTCAGCCACCTTATCTTTGATAAAGGGGCCAAATATGTCCACTGGAAGAAAGATAGATAGTCTCTTCAATAAATGGTGCTGGAAAAATTGGCTCTCCATATGCCAAAAACTAAAACTAGACCCATGCCTATCACCATGTATTAAAGTAAAGTCTAAGTGGTTCAAAGATCTAAATATTAAAACAGAAACACTAAATCTGTTGGAAGACAAAGTAGGTAAAAATCTTGAAGACATAGGGGTAGGTCAAGAATTCATGAACAAGAAACAAACCATGCGAAATACTTCACAGAATCAATAACTGGGATCACGTCCTATTAAAGAGTTTTTGCATGTTGAAAGAAATTTCCAGCATAGTCAAAACAAAATCTACAAATTGAGAAAAAACCTTAGTGAACTGTACCTCAGACAAAGGACTTCTGTCTAGAACATATAAAGAATTTTAAAAAATTAGATCCCTGAAATTCAAAGATCCAATCCAAAAATGGGCATCTGAGATGAACACACAGTTCTCAGATGAAGAAATACAAATGGCAAATAAATACATTAAAAAATGTTCTTTTTTGGTCCTT
Source organism: Dolichotis patagonum (assembly GCA_004027295.1). Lineage (NCBI taxonomy): Eukaryota > Metazoa > Chordata > Mammalia > Rodentia > Caviidae > Dolichotis > Dolichotis patagonum. Next base: position 60,950 of record PVJX010006832.1, read on the forward strand.
AAAGAAATGGTCCTTAGAGATCATTGGTCCTTAGAGAAATGCAAATTAAAACCACACTGAGATTCCATCTCACTCCAGATAGAATGGCCAGGATAAAGAAAACTACCAACAACAAATGCTGGAGAGGCTGCAGGGAAAAAAGGGAAAAAGGAACTCTTCTGCACTGTTGGTGGGAGTGCAGACTGGTGCAACCACTGTGGAGGTCAGTCTGGAGGTTCTTCAGAAGGCTGGGGTTGGAAGTCCCATTTGACCCAGCTATTCCACTTCTGGACATATTCCCAGAAGAACTGAAAACATCATACTACAGTGATATATGTGCACCCATGTTTATAGCAGCACAATTTGTAATAGCCAGATCTTGGAAACAATCCGTCAACTGAGGAATGGATAAAAAAGATGTGATATTTTTATATAGTGGAGTCTACTCAGCTATAAAGAATGATCACATTGAGGTATTTGTAAGTAAATGGATGCAACACAAGACCATACTCATAAGTGAAATAAATCAAACTCACATATGTAAATACTGTATAGTTTCCCTAGTATAAGAAGAGCACATAAGATACAAAATACTCAATAAATACAGTGAAAGGATAAGAATCTGCTTAAAGGGGAAAAATAATATCTCAGGAGATGAAGGAAAGGAAAGGAAAAATATCTAAAAGTATATAAACACACTTAGGATAATTAAGATGATTGTGCTACAAATTCTGTAAGTTCTTGGAATGAAAAGTTAACATTCATAGGATTGGAAGAATTGTGCATATTATTGTATGGTGATCTGAGGAACTGTTGAAGATCATTATGTAAATAACAACCCTACTTATGCTCCTACCACCTTGTTTGGAAGGCCTGTATTGTCAGTGTTTTGGGATCTTTACTATTGTTATTTATTTTTTTGTTTCATGTTTTTCTAGGAATTTGTTTTGTTTTGTTTTGTTTTTCTCTCTAATACAGAAAGGATAGGTATACATGTGACTCATACATGTGTAGAACTTCTCCCAAATAGTTTATGAGAATCGATTATATAAGGCATGATGAAATGAACAGCTACTTTGAAGAAAAAGAGACACTATGGTATCCAGTGCTGATTCTGTAGTGTCAAGCTGTGAAATCTAGCAATCCTATTATTCTTTGTTCAGAGTGATTTTAATCTGTTTTGTATTGTTTAATTTCAACATACATGTAGGTATGGACGGCTATTTTGAAGAGGACGAGAGACATTATGGCAGCCATTGCTGATTTCCCTATTGTCTGGTTTTGACGGCCTATAATGTCTTCATCATTCTGCTCTGATCAGTTTAATACTATTTTTTTGTGTATGAATTCATTGTGTGTGAAGATATGGACAACTATTTAGAAGAAAACAAGAGACAATATGATAGCCAGTGATGATCTCCTGTTGTCTTACTTTGAAATCTGTGTTACCTACATTGTTTTCTTCTGATCTGCATTGTTCTGTTTTGTTCTGTTTAGTGTTACTCTCTTTAAAATTAAAAAAAAAAGAAAAAGCTTACTGTAAAACAGCAACTTCAATTTGAGTCAGAGGCTCTGCCACTACAGCTTCTTGAATGATCCCTTTTCAGATTTTAAAATGTGCTCAAAATTTAGTAATTAAAAACAAGTTACGCACCCCTAGTCTTTCAACAAGTTATATACTCCCAGCTTTTCCAGTGCAAGGCCACACCCAACAGTGAGTATTCAGAGGCCCTGTGAAGAGCTCTCTGGAGCCAGGAACAGCATTGGCTAGGAAGCCACAAGGAAGCCTTAACTAGCACTGACAAACTAACAGAAACAAGTCTGATTTAGAATAATCCCAATCTGAGAGAAAGCCAGCCAGTGTTATAAGTAAGGGAAATTCAAGATGAGACCTTCTACTAGTAAGAGGCAATGCAGGCCTCCTTTGGCTCTAGTTATAATCCGTTTTTAGTACTTATAATTTTTATAGCAGCAAATTAAAAAGTCACATTAATTGTTTAAATAAATCAAATATAGAGTTCTAGAAGTCTGTGCTGCAAGAGCATTATCATTTATAGATGTGAAAAACTAATCTGTGAAATTGTTTCTTGCATCCTGGAATGGGCTTCCAAGCCACAGAATTAAGTTGTTGCTGTCCTTCAACCTCTGCTCCAGAGAAAATCATGCTGCCTCCAAATTCAATGACAACATGAGCACCCACCCACCACTTCACAAACCACTGTTTTTAGCTGCTGTCAATCCTACAATGTCAACAGGTCATGCCCCACAGCTGTAGCTCTGGGGCTGAAAGGCTTGCCTAGTGACACCTACTTTGCCTTTGTTGAAGTAGTGGATGATCTTTCGGCACAATCCCTCCTTCCGCTGCCACTCCGTCTGGGATGGGTAGTGCAGGAACTCCCGCAGCGGCCGATCCTCCCACTGCAGTAGCTCACAGTAAAGGAGCAGGGTAAATGCAGCTTCTGTGGGGACAGGCAGCATGGAGATCCAGGGATTTCTTAGGGGCCCAGAAGCAGCCTGATGAGGCTTGGCAGAACAAGGGCAAGGCATTTGCAACAGGTCAGAGACACTGATACCAAAGGGGAGACACTAAGGTGCCCAGCAAGCCAATAGTTCATGTCACAGAATGAAGAAGCCACAGATTCTGGCAGATACCGTTCTCCTAGGGTCTGGTTATCTGTTCTGGGGATCAAAGTGAAGAATAAAGAATATTTAGGTACCCAAGAATCTGTACACAGATTATCTTGCTTTGGGTAACTGGTATGTTAGGGTGCTTGGATTCCTTTTTGCTCAGCTCACTACAGTTTCCTTTCTGGCTTTCTCAGAGTACTCTAATGGGTGAACACCAACTAATATTCCCTCAGCTCTTCCTAACACACCTTTAATGCCTCCATATCCACTTTTCTGGCCTCAGCATGGTCTGGGGGAAGGATTATTTCCCCTCATCTTTATCATTTTTAAAAGGACCAAAAGAGAATCAGTGTGAATGACAGTAACTGTCTGATGGGTCTGGAGTCAGAAGCTCAATTACTGGGAGAACCTAAGTTGACAGACTGAAGGCCTAGCAACACCTTACTCCGTATATGGAACAATTAGTGGAGGTTATGTAAAGACACAGCTGCTAAACAGTGTAGCTTCCTAAATCGCAAGGGATGAGTCACACTGAATTAAGCCACTATTCAGGATCCTCATGTCACAGTCTTCTCTTTCCTACCCTATTTGCTTATTTTAGTGGGCATTTCTATTGGCAAGTTAGTTTTAACTTCTTGGCTTTCAAGGCCCCACTCAAACTTGCTCCCTATTTATAACCCATCTTGTAACTCATGTCTAGCTTTAGCCAGGTCCACCTACCTATGGTTTCTCTCTAGAGCCTCCTCATCTTTGCCTCTCTGCCTGTGTATCCTGCTACTTGCTGCCCGGGGTGCATATACCTCTTCCTTGGATCTAGAAAGCCTTTTCTCTCTGGGTACAAAAGAACTTTTTCTCTCTGTGGTATCCAAGTCCTTCCTTTGGAGCTCAGGAAACCAGAAGAAATCTTTTCCTTCTCAGTCTGTATTCTTTTTGAATGTCATTCCTGAAGCCATCAGAGACAAGGCTTAGTTTCCTCTCTGTCCAGACTCCTGACCCAGCCTCAGTTGTGGCCCAATCCTCTTGGAGGTTAGCAAAAGCCTCTATATTCATGGAATTTATCAAAATCTTTGTATTCACTGCCCTTTCAAAGAATTTCTGGGATCATGGGTGGAACTGGATGCAGAGGAGAATAGATGTATATTACACTGTGGTATCCTGTACTATGCTATGCTACTCTGTTCTAGTTTATTGATGGGTCTTAATACGTTGCCCAGGCTGAAACTGAATTCATGATCCTCATGTCTTAGCCTTCCAAATAGAGCACAGTCATTTTAGATCTAACTTTCACCAAGTCCTGCTATTGGAAAATGTGGCATCTATGCCAAACACTCTCTAATATCTAGAGATAAGGAAAGAGGACTATTGCTACAAGTCCACTGAATTCTAGTAACATTTTTAGGAAGAGAGAGCTCAAATTTCCTTGTCTATCATACAAATTCAAATCCTACAGCCTAGCAGCTAAGATGCAGTGGCAGGCCACAACAATGGAGAATATGGCTATTTTGAGGAACTATCATACAAGGTATTCAGATAGAACACAAACACATGCATATACCCTCCCGATTCAGAGCTGCTCTCAGTAAACAGAGTGAGACAGGCATCTTGAATTAAATTGTAGACATAATGAAAGGGTTCCTGTGTAGCCTGTTAAGTCAGATGAATATTCTCCATTGGGAGCTTAGTGTGGGGCTGCTCTGCAGTTGCAGGGAAAAGCTGAGACTATCAGGCAGATCTGTCAGTGAGTCTCAGGATTAGAGGGCTGTTATGTTGTTAAGGCCTCATTGAGCTCCAGCTTTTAAGAGGAAGGCTCTGTTTATGAGGAATGACAGCATACTTAGGATGCTCTAAACCTGGTGCACCAGAATTTGGAGGCTACCCTTGAGGCCTCAACGGAGTGGACAGTAATGGAGAATGGAAGTCTCCGGCAGTGGAGGACATGGCACAGAGACATAAGTGGAAGTTCTGCCTGCTTTCTGTCTACCATGTGCCAAAGAGGAGTTCAGAGAAAGGAGGGAAGTGAAGGGACAACACCGGCCCTAACACTCTCCTACAACCTGGGAGGAACAGCCTGAAGCCTTTCTCTGTCAGCTGGGCAGGGTTGCCACTCTCCCTACTCACCTGTGTAGTTTTCAGTCTGTAAGTGCATATCACAAAGCTTATGGATGTATCGGATATACATTTCTTCTTTGTTAATCTCAGATTTGTAAAAGTTCTGTAAGAGAGAGAAGGAAATATACATATAATGAGAGAGTCTGCTAGGCAGAAGGGAAGGACTGATCCTGGAGGCAGACAGCACCAGAAAAGGAAAGAGCCAGGCAGAAGGAACACCTGTCAGGGGCGGAAGCTTTGGTGAGTCCATGGGGGTCCTGAAGAGTGTGACAGAGAAATGGCACTGGAGTCAACTGGGGATAAGGACAGTGAGTCACAGTATGTCAGGGTTGGCAGGATCCTGTCAAGAGGCCAGGTTAGAATGCTGCCCAAAGAGGGAATGGTCTGATGAGGGTCAAGACTCCAAGATAACCATACTAGAATTGAAATTCTGGCTTAAATCTTTAGGCCTACAGTCACATATTATAGAAAGGCCAAGCCAACTGCAGTATGGAACAGGAACTACCCATTAGGCAGACAGGGAGAAAAGCCATGTCCTCTCACCATTAGGTTAACTGTGCAGCCAATCTTCTTATTCTCTGTTTCTTCTCCTTTCATACAGTCTCTGAAAGGGAAAAAATGGATGAGTACCCATTATATGAAGTGGTACTCTGGGACAGTACACAGAACTGCAGTATCACTGGGACATGCAAATGAACAAATCTCAAATCAGGATGCCCTCTAACAGGAAGTGATTACTTGAGTGAACATTGTGAGCTCCTTCCAAGATTGTAGCCCTCCTAGGTTCAAAGACCTGTGTTCTACTAAGACCCTTGTTCTGGTGACAGTGTACGGAAAACAGATGTTGTATCAGGGAGGGTATTAAATGGCACCCATCATTATCCTTGTCACAAAGGGTATGTCAGTAAAGTGGAAGGTCAAATCCTCAAGTTTCCAAAAAAAGAGGCACAGAGCTGTCTTTAAAGAGCAAGTTTCATTTTGTGCAACATTGTTGAATAGCTCTTCTTAAGGCTTTAGCTTCAAAACCCTGTAGCCATAGCAACCATGACACGATTGATGGATTGACTACATATCCTTCTTTTGCACTAGTCTTTCGAACCATCTTTCACAAGAAGTAGCAGGTCAGGGCTTCCTGCTAATTCAGAGACATCTTCAGCCAAGCAGGGTATGGGTATAACACAGGTCAAAGCCAAGCTCCTTTGGGAAGGAGTGGAGGCGTAGCAGAAGGAGATGAAGAAGAATGAGCACCAGACTGACAAATCCAGCCAGGCCAGAGTCCTAACTGCCTGCTGTATTTCTTTCCACAGCACAGACCTCCAGAGTCAGGGTGAAAGTGTGTCTTGGTCTTGTCCACTGACAACAGAGTCCAGTGAGGAGCAGTACAACCTGTAGTCAGGAAGCCTAGGCCAAGTCATGGAGTGCTGGCTGGGCATTTGAGAAGGCCAGTTCTTCCCACCTTCCCATAATATAAAGAAAGGACTCTGAAGTGACTTATTTGAAAGAAAGGGACATTGAAAAACAGGCCACTATCATGGTATTCTCTAAACTAACTGTTCTTCCTATGGCAGACTACTGTCAGTGGCAGTTTTGTGGGCTTTGAAACCAAGGCTTACATTTCTGGATTTACCCTGCCAGCACATTCACCCCACAAAGCACTTGTTGCTATGGCTTTCCTAGCAGGGTTAGGAAAGTGCCATGACTTTTCAAGAGTAGTGTGCCCAAGGGCCAGATGATTAACTGGTTCCAGGTAACATGCAGAGTGGCAAGAGGCATCTGTCTCCCCTCTCACCATCCAGGGGCTCAGTAAGTCAGCCCAGTAGAGGGAAATGGGCTCTTATTTGGTCATTTTGGCATTTAGTTGTTTGTATTTTCTACAAAATATCTGAAACATTTACTAGGCATCACCTTCTGTTTGGCCATAATTAGGATTTCCCAGCCAAATCAATGAAACAGAAAAGAACTGGCCCCAACACTATGAGTGATGACTGGGAAGTTTTAGACATTTTGTGCTCCACAACTGCCTGTCTCATATACTGTCAACAGCACAGACAGATAGGGCAGCAGACTTTTCTGTGCCACTCTGCATCTCTTTTGGACTCAACAAAGTCTCTAACTTGGCTGCAGCTACCACTCTCCCTTTAGCTTTTCTCTGGAGAGGGAACAGGGAAGACTCTCCTGAAAAGAGGCCTCTGGGGTACCTGGCCCACCTGTACATGGTGGGATGGGATGGGGGGTCTGGGTCACTGGCCAGGGAACCCTCGTTGAAACTGGTGTGGCCTAGGAAAGGAAGGCTCCATAACGTCCGGTCAACAATCCCAGGTAGTGGTTCCATTCAGGAGTCTCAATGACTTGTAACTGTAAGTCTGTCCCTGTGTATTCCTGAGAATCCCTGTGTATTCCTGAGAATCCCTGTTTCCTGACTGAGGAAATACAGGTGAAACTAATAAACATCTTTCTTTAAGACAAAGAATGTCTCAGACTCACATAAAAGTTAAAAACATTAACATACAAGTTGAGGAGGTAATACTATGAGACCTAAATGTTGGTCTAAGCCAGGTGCAAGAGTGAAGGCCTGTAATCCTAGCACTTTGCTAAGATAGAAGGATCACAAGTTTACAGTCAACCTGGGCAACTTAGTGACTTAGAAGGTCCCTGTCTTGAAACAAAATATAAAGGGCTGGGAATGTAACTCAATGTGAAGGGCCTAGGTTCAATCTCTTGTACTGCTAAAAATAGTTTTATTTGGCTGAAATTAAGTCTCACACTAAAGACTCAGGTCATTCAGCAATACAAATGAATGAATGGATATACAAACATACACACGTATACTTTCAACAACTGTTTTATTAATAAGTTCCTGTTGGACTAACATGTACTGGGTAGAGGAAAAGACTTCATTGGTTCTAGTATGTTCTTCCCAACAAATTTATCCACCAATCATTATTTAGTGTACAACTACCATGCAGGAACCAGGGAGAATAGGACAAGGTTCCTGCCTTCAAGAATTATTCTTCTGTCAGGTAAGACAGAAAGGTGCACAAGAAGCCAGGTAAGTTCCTGGTTTGGGAAAGTTTCCTTGATTGGGTGGGTTGAAAAGCTGCCCTTAAGAGAGGACAGCATGTAGAGAAGCCTGAAGGAAGATAATGTAAGTGCTGAAAACATGGATGAGGAGAAAGAGCATGGGTCTTTCATTAGCTACATCTGGGCTCAACTTCTGACCACAGCACTTCTTAATCATCTTGCCTCATTGGTAAAAACAACGGTAACTCTCAGGGATGTTTATTTATAAGATTAGGGACAATGTACATAAACCACTAATGCAGATTTTCAATAAACTGGAGCCATGGTTAATATGGTATTTTGGAGAATCCACCAAGCTGGGACTGGGAAGATCCAACAAGAAGCCAACCAGCTAGCCTTTCTGGTAAGCTGTGTAAGCTGTGTGGCTTCCAGGAAGAGAAGTCAGTGCCTCCTCCCATGAGCCTACTGGTGAGGAGGTGACAATCAACCCTCTCCCTTCTCCTGCAGCAAGCCGCTGGTTTGGAGGACAGGCTGAGTTGATAGCAACTGAGGTACATAAAGCAACTAAATGCTTGTATTGTCTGGTTGATTTTGCAGGCCTAGAGCTAGCAGCCTGGGCATCTCTTGGGAGGATGACAGTATACAATATAGGAAATATGGGGGATTTCCTTCTATCTTGTCTTTGAAACCTAATATTGTTCTGTTTTGCTTTGTTCTGATTGTTTTGCTGTATTCAATATTCTGTTTTGATTAGTTTTATTCTATTTTGTTTTTGGTTTGATTTTGCTATACCCGATAGAATGGACAACTATTGTGAAGTTGTATACAAATTTTGCTGCTTTGTTTTGATTGGCTTTGTTCTGTTTTGTTTTGATGGATTTTATTATCTTTAAAATAAAAAAGAAGATTATATGCATTTCCATAAAGATAGTTTTTTCCTCTTCCCTATACCTTAACTTTCCGGATGGAAGGTCAGATGGCCACACATCCCTGGGATGCCTCCTGGGAGCATGTGCCCATATTTTAGAGACAGGAATCCCAGAAAACCCTAGCCTACTTCTGATAGATAACCCTCTGTCCCTGTTCATTAGTAGATTCCTGGTGACTGCTGATGGTACTCAGTAACAGAACAGTCCCCCTCATGAAGGGCACATGGTTTCAATTTTAAGGTCAAAGGAATGCCCCTGTAGAAGAGTATCCTACTAGATAGAAAGTCAGATAAATGCCTGTAGTCAGAGAAAATACCTGTAGTCAAGTAGGCGTTCCATGAGGCGAGTGACTGAGGTCACAAAGGAAATGCCGGTCTCACGCCATGTTTCCTGTTCAACCTTCTCCAGGAGGCTATTGGAGGTGAAGGAAGCAAACACAACTCATGAGTTTCCCCTGGGCACAAGAGTGAGGTTCAAGAGCCTATAGGGGCTGTGATGGATCCGGTGACAGCAGACTTACCACACTGCAGTCTTACCTGGGGTAGGGCCCAAACAGCTGGGTTCTACTCCATGAAGCAGAAAGCAAAGACAAGGAGGTTATTGGACTGGCAGCAACAAATGAAAATAACTCCCATTTCCCTGCATGTGTTTCTTAGAATGTTAATGGCATGGAGAGGTAAAGGAAGCATTCAAAGCCCCAGCCCTCTTAGGCACACACTGTGAGGTCTCTTTTCAAGGAACAGCTGTGTAAGAGCCCATGAAAGAACAACTCAAGGCTTTGCCAGCTGATTAATTGCCTATACTGCTGCCCAGACCTAGACTCAGAAAACATACAGCTGACCTCGACATGTAAATTAAGGGATGGATTCTCACCAGCCTCAAGAGCCCAGCATGAGGAACAGTGAGCGCATATAGAACTACAACCAGTCATCCCTGTTGTCAGGGGACACTCCCAAGCAAAAGATGCCACATTCAAGAGTTCAGTGCCAAGGTCTTATTTTTACTTGATAGTCCTAAGTTTTGGTCATGTTAGGAAAGCCTCTGACTTCTCCAAAACACCAGGGTTTTGAGATCCTCTGACATACCACATGATGTTTCTAGGTGACAACGATTTGAACTGTTTTCTTCAGTAACAAGTCTTCTGCATATCCACATAATTTTATTCCTGATCTCTTTTACCTCATCCCTTGATTTCTAAGGTTATGAAAGTTACTTGGAGTGGCCAGATCAACTAAGGCTGGTGCTGGGGGCTCAAACCCATGCATGATTGTTGTTACTGCTTTTTGGTATATTGATGACTGTCTCCCTGCAAGGAGAGCCTTCCTGGGCCAGGGTTTCAGGGCAAGTGAGGGTTTTCCACGTGATCCATGGTGCTGAGAGACGACGCATGATCACTGACTCCTGGCCTTAGGGCAAGTCTCTGAGTCAAGGCTACTGAACCAGTGTTTCTTAAACTGTTCTACAGAGTCTCTGCTGTCCCACACAACAGGCAGAGGTGTTCTGTGAGCACACAACGCTGGCAAATGTTGGTGATCACACCCTCCTTTTAGAGATTTTTCTTCCATGACATTTTGCATGTTGAAGGCTTTGAGAAATCTTTTATGGAGAGGCTTGCTCAAGTTTGTTTTAAATGAATCTTTTCTAAACCAATTAGTTCATGATTCACCTTTCTTGCCTAGCATAGCTTCAAGTATCTTCCCCAAATGCAAACTGGGAAATGCTTTTCCATGTTATCAGTAGCTCTTGGTTCTCAGACTGATGTTATTTATTTATTTACTTATTTAATTTTTGTACCGGGAAATGAATTCAGAATCTTCCCCAAATGCAAACTGGGAAATGCTTTTCCATGTTATCAGTAGCTCTTGGTTCTCAGACTGATGTTATTTATTTATTTACTTATTTAATTTTTGTACCGGGAAATGAACTCAGAACCTTGCACTTGCCAGGCAGGCACTTGTACCACTGAACTATATCCCCAGCCTCAGACTGAACTTTTTTCCTCAGACTGCTATTCAACAACTCAGACTGCTATTTGGTCAGGTAATTAGGTACTGTGGGCTATTTTTTTTTTTTTAAGCAGAGTTTAGCACTTGAATGTGGGCTATTTTTAACCTTTTTCCTTTGTAGTAAAATCATTTGTTAGTGGCCAAGGGATGTTTTCCCTGCCATGTTCTCACAATTATAAACATCTTCAGCTGAAAGAGAAACACTAAAGGATAAATTTATTTTCATAAATTATAATCACTTAAAGGTCAAATAAATTAACTTCATCTTATGACTTATCAAGGAACAAGATGGGCATGGAATAGCAGAATGAGCTCCCCCTCATGACACTGGAGGCTCTGCACCTTCCTTCTAGAGGTGTATTTTACCAAACAGGTCACTGGAGGCATATTAGCGCTTGCCTGAGTGCCGCTCATTATCTCTACAGAGAAGGAAGAGAATCTCTGCCCTTCCCACTTTGCAAATGTGTTGTGAAAATCAAGCAGAGAAACATTCTGTACATTGTAAAGTTTGACACATTCAATATTTTTACTGGAAAAACCCTTCAGAGATTTGACCTTAAAATCATATTAAAACAAAGAAAATTTCAAAAGGAGGTAAGTGAGATGGGAAGATTCTCTAGAATTTAAAATTTCTTCTTCTTTTAAGGAGATAAAATATCATTATCACTATACTTGGGAAGGTCGTGTATATTTTCTCGGAGTCTCTCTTTAGCCCTGTTCCAAATCCTGTAAGGCCTCTCCATTAATTCAAGCCAAAAACCATGGCCTGGTGGACCTGGAAGAACCTTCACGGTTTCAGAACTTCTTCATTTCACAACAGGGAAATGAGCTTGGAGAGGGAGTGTGACTTATTCAAGAGCCTACAGCAGTATTTTTCAAGCTGACTATAATACCTTACAAAGGCAGGCAAGAAGAAGCCCCATTTTAGAAAAGAATTTCCCTTTCCTCCAGAAATGCCAGCATTAAGCCTTAAATAATTAAATCCTCACAAGCAGTTTACCCAACTGCATGCAGTGCGTGTTATGAAGGTACACAATGATCTTTTTCCTGTTAGTAAATGTAAGAGTTAAATTATTGCCGATTTCTAGCTCTTCAGTACTATGGCAATCCCTGAGAGCATGCTTTCTTTTTGACAGAAGAAGAACACTGCTACCGCCAGGAGCAACCAGGTCTTTTCTGATACAAAAACCTCTGAAGACTGCACAGTGTAGGTGTTATCTGCATTCCCTACTGGCCCTCAACATGGGGAGGCTGGGGCTGAAGCAGCTTACAGCAGACCAAAGAGCTCCCTGTAGCTCTCATCGCCTTTCCCCTCTGACACCATGCTGTCCAGCTTGTCAATCAGCTCGGCCTCCACCTAGAAAAAAGTGGAGACTTCATAACTCAAACTGAACTCAGAAGAATGGCAAATTTTCATTCCCCCAACAGATGACAATGGTAGGAAACTGCTTCCTGATTTGTGTCCTTGCTACAAATAAGTTCCAGGAAAGACAGCATCTTCTCTGCAGCACCAAGAAACTACCTTGCCTCCCCTAGTCAAAAAGGCTTCCCTCCCTAGTGACTTAATACATGGGATTTAATAGTTTCAGCACCCCTTTCCCAGTCTAAGGAAAAAAGGCAAGAAAAATATTCTAGCTCCAAAAGAGGCCTTTGTTAAATGTTTTTTCTTTTTCTTTTTAAACTCATTCAAAATTTTTGTATGTATAAAATATACCTGGCTAACTCTGTTTGATAACCAGCCAGTCTAAAAGGACGCTTGTGTTGGTACATTGGTTTTCACTCTAATGAGGCTGACGTTAGCTTGTGTTGAAGTGATATATTTCCTTCAGAGATTCACGTTCAAGATAACAGGCTCCACTGTTTGTAAGCACAGGACATAAAGCCCTTGGGGCTATTGTCCCTGACACTGCCCATCACTGGGATGCCCCTTTATTTGCTACTGGATATCCAAATCACGAGGCACAACACTGTATTTGCTCCTAATGTATGAACCTGCAAGGTATTCACTGGTGCTCAGCCACTTTTTCATTTCTTTCTTTTTTTGTACAGTACTTGGGATTGACCTCAGGGCTTCTGAACTGGAATACATATCTATTCCTCCCCCTCTTAAGACAGTCTTGCTAAGTCACTAAATTGCCCAGACTGGGTTTAAGCATGTGATCCTCTTGCTTCAGCTGCTGGGATTACAGGTGTGCACCACTATGCCTGCCTAGGCACTTTTCTCATGGGTTCCACTGGATTTAGTCTGAGGTGAAATTAGCTGTAAGTGATACAAGACAAAATCTCTTTTTAACCCTTCTTTGTCCTTTAACATGTAGTGTTCTGCATATATATATTTTTAAAATAAACAACACAAAACTTTGACATAGGGGGAGAAGTCCAAAGATGGCAGACCAGTAGATAGCAGGAGAGGGACCCTATCTGAGAGAGCTCAAATGCCAGAACAGAACACCCTGGAGAGACCCAAACAGACAGAGATGGACTCTCACAACCCAGGAAGAAACTAAAGTGAAAAAAACCACTCAAATATGAGGTCCTGGGGCTACCATTAGAGAAGCTAAGATAGGCGAGCACGGTGCCCTCCTCGAGCCACCTGAATTCCTGCCTGAAACAGACCTGACTGACCAAACCTGCACCGATGCAACTGGCTTGAGCGGCCAGAGTGTGGAGCTGAACAGCCCTGTGCATGGCTCACCCGGACTTGGCCCTGCACACAACCCACCCAGAGGCACCATGAATTCACACCGCAGCCGTGCTGAAGTCGGAGGTTGGGGAACCCAGCAGTTCTTGGTTGGGGACCAGCATCAACATGTGGTGAGTGATGGGAATAAGACCCTACCACGGGAAAGGGGAAACCGACTGGACGACATGTTGGATTTGGGCAGGACAGCCTTAACTCCATAAAGAAGTGGCTTCAGCTGGTTGCTCCCCTCGCTGAGCAGATTGGTGGAATCTGCTTGGACTGGGCCATGCCACTGGCCGGGACCCAGTGAGTCGCTACAAATTAATTCCCTGAGATTGGCACACACTGACGCAGTGAAGGCCTGCAAAGGTTGACTGGCCTGGAGGGGAGGAGCCAGCGCACACTGCCGTGCTTAAACTTTAATCTCTGATAGCCGACTGAAGAGGGCAAAGGCTCCTAGCCTGCACGCTCTAGAGGAGCCTTAACCAACAAGAAAAGGGGCTGGGAATTACACTGTACACTTGTATGGAAGGAAGCAAAA
>PVJX010006833.1:0-74872 GCA_004027295.1 Dolichotis patagonum
GAAAGAAAGAAACAAGATGGGGGGGGGTGTCAGCACCTTAGCCATGACATCCAGACCCTTTTAAGGGTCACATTTAAAATGTGACATTCTGGTCAATAGTTAAAGCATTTTAAACGTTTGTTTTCTCCTTGTTTCCTTCTCCATATGCCACTGAGACAACCTGGTTCCCTGACCACCAATCAGTTTATCAACATGGGGATGAGTTACATTCTCAAATAACCTAGTAAGAGGCCACCAGGCAGCAGGGCACGTGGAAGAAAGTCCTTATTTTGTGTAACAGGTGGTCTGAGAGTGTGTGTGCGGTCCTGGGAATTGAACTCAGAGTATTCCCAATGAGCTACCATCTCCAGCCCTTTTTGTTTTCAGCCAGGGTCTTGTTACATCACTAATTGGCCCAGGCTGGGCTCGAACTTGAGGTCCTCACTCCTCAGCCTCTCTGGGTGCTGGAATTACAGGCGTTGGCCAACACTTCAGCTAAAAGCCCCTAATTTTAGATTTACTCTATTGTAAGGTTGACCGTCCCCCCCAGCCCCACCCCCGCCAGACCTGCACCCCCCCTCTTTTCTGGGTCTCTCCTCCTTGTACCTGGCTGTGACCTGCCCACATCCTAGCAAGGTTTTCTACTCACCTGGGCACAGCCCCGCAGCCAGCGACGCCGGGAGGTCAGTAGGGAGGGGTCAGGAAGAAGGACGGCGACGGGGGTGGCGGCGACGGCGGGTGGAAGGCAGTCAGCGGCCAGGGGTCGTAGGGCGCCGGGGGCCCCAGCAGGCCTAAGGGTGAGGGCCGGGAGGGCAGCGGCGGCAGCGGCGGCGGGGGCGCCTCTCCCCGCAGGGCCGGGCGGCCACGTGCGCCCACAGGCCCGGGCACGGCGGCGGCGGCGGCCTCGGGCAGCGGGGGCAGCGGTGGGTGCGCGGGCGGCGGCGCGGGCGCCGGCAGGCGCGGCAGGTGCTGCAGGGCGAGCGCGGTCACGGGCGGCGGGGGCGCGCAGGCCTCAGGCGGTAGCTCGGGCAACGCCAGATGGGCGCCGGGACCCCAAGGCGTCAACGGCTCGGGCCGCAGCGGGAGCGCCGGCAGCGGCGGAAGCTCGGCGCGGGCGAGGGCGGACCGCGGCGGCGACGGCCCGCAGCTCAGGCCCGGAGGCAGGCCGGGTAGCGGAGGGTGCGGCAGGGGCGATGGGGGCAGCGACGCACGGGCGCGGCCCAGCCGCGGGTGGGCAGGAGCGCGGCCCAGCCGCGGGTGCGAGCGGGACCGGGGCAAGCGGACCGCCAGCTTGTCCGCACCGCCGCCTGTACCTCTAGTTCTCCACACCGGGCCAAGCGCAGCGCCCCGCCGGACCAATCGGAGGCGCCCGATGACATGCGCCAGCCAACCAAATGCTGGTGCGCCTGCTGCCACGGCGCCGCTCTTGCCGGCCGGCACGAGGCTCACAGGAAGCCTCTTAGACTTCAGCGCGCAGTTAAATTCTTCCTGCCAATCCCTCCGCTTCCAGCCAATCGCAGTGTCCCGCGGTGTACAGTCACCCTATCAGAGGGACGCTGCACGGCACACGCACAGTGGGCGCCCCCACCTGGCCTGATCGTTCACCTGCCGCTGCAGTCGCCCGACTGCTTTTTCTGGCCGCGCCCCTCCCATCCCAAAGTGCTCTGGGCTGTTGCTCCTGGGTAAAGGGATGAAAGTCTATGCAGATTTTCACCCACCCTCGTATTATTAAGGATTGAACCCAGGGCCTGGAACTACAAACGCTCTATCACTCAACTACATCCCCAGTTCTTTTTATTTTTTATTTTGAGACAGTCTTGTTAAATTGCTCAGGCTGGTGTAGCAATTCCCCTGAGCAATTCTTCTGAGTAATTGGTATTCCAGCTCATTCACTAAAAAGAGATCACAATTCATAGACAAAGTTTGGTGACAGTGTGCAGCATTCATATTACAGTGTTGACAGATGGAGGGAAAATGACAGTTTATTTAAATTCGTTATATAGAGGCTGAGTGTGGTGTCACTGTTTCGAAATAAAAAGAACAGGGAGTGTAGCTCAGTGGCAGACACCCAATACTGCACACACACTCACATACAATAAGTACAGAAATTTTTATTAGAACAATATTAGAACTTTTCTATATTGTTAACAATAGACCAGGAATATAGCTTAGTGGTAAAGTGCTTGTCTCCCTCTCTCTTCGAAGGGCCAAGCATCCTTCCTTACATGTTTTATTTGGTGAACAATTAATTGAAATGCTGATGGAACTTGAAAACTTGATTGTACCAGGTATCAAACTCACAACCTAGCGTTTGCCAGGCAAGCCTTTATGCCACTGAGCTGAATCCCCAGCATCTTTCCTTTTTTTTTTTTTTCTTTTTTCTTTTCTTACATTAAAAAAATACTACTTGCTCCTTTTAGGGAAGCTGTGTGCCAAAGAACCAGTGTCATAACCCACCCCCTCCTGCTGAACCGATGTATTGTTGCATATACTAGGTACTCTGGATTTCGTGAAGCTGGGTGTGAAGTCTGTACTTCACTGTAGTATAGTCAGGCAAGACTGCACCTCCTACAGATGTGTGAGTAAACTGTGGTGTACATAAATCAGGCTACAGAAAAATGAGTTGTGTGTCTCATTTTTGCCAAACTCAATCAGCTCCATTCAATGGGTAAATCTCCCCAGAATACAAGAAGAGGTGTGGGTGTGGAAGGGTTCATCTCAGAACCTACAGGCTCAGAGACTCATCTTGGGACTGGCTAGGCTCTGAGTCAGAGTTCAGAATTTAGGATGATCCCAGTTGCACACTCTCCATTCTGGACCTTCCCCAGGAGAGGCCTGGGCTTCTTTCTGCATCTGCAGTCATGACAAGAAACAGTGAAGTGATCCTGTAGCACTGACGATACAGGATTAAGACTTGACTTTTAAAAATGTTTTAACAAGGGCTGGGGATTTAGTGCAGTGGCACAAGTGCCTACCTAGCAAGTGCAAGGTCATGAGTTCGATGACCAGTACTAAAAAAAAAATGTTTGAAAGAAAAGATGTGTTGTTTTTATACAATGGAGTACTACTTGGCCACAAAGAAGGATAAACTGGAGACTTTTATAGGTAAATGGATGCAACTTGAGACTACACTCATTAGCAAAATAAGACACACATGTGTAAACGTCATATTGTCTTAGTATGAGAAGCTGAAAGAAAAACATGTGTATGTGTATGTGTATGTATATGTATATAAAAATAGTTAAGATAGTTATACTACTGACTTCTCTGAGTTCACTGAAGAGAAAGATTTGTGCTGATATTATTTGGACAATTGAATGCAGATGTCTTGTGCTCTGGGTGAATGATTTGGGGATGACAATGCACAATGTATGTACCATTGTTGTCCCCTGATTGATATGTTTTGAATTTTTTTTAGTTTTCTTTTTCTCCCTGAAATAAAATAGATTTAGAAGAAAAAAAATAAAAATAAAAGGAACAAAATCCCTAAAAATAGTTTGAAAGAATTCCATATTCTAATAAATATCTGACATCCATTTCCAAGAATGCTTAAGTGTTTATGATGTTGCTTGTTGAATCTATGCCCCTGCTCCATTAAAAAAATCAAGAGACTTGGGTAGATTATGTTTAATTATTTGAGGTATCTAGGAGAATCTAGTTTGTTAGATTTGTGAGGCCATTTTAAGTATCTAAGAGATATTTAGAAGGCTAAAGCAGAAGAGTCCCTGATTAATCACTTTGCAGTTTACCCTAACCTTCACTTGGGCAGTGCATGTTTGTTTATGTACTGACTATCCCAAGCATCACTTGGACGAAAGTCATTTCAATCAGTCGATTCTTGTTTGGACAAGATACACTTGTATATTTGTGTATGTATGTATGTATGTATTGCTATGAGGAATAGAATTCAGGACCTTGTGCTTGCCACTGAGCTATATCCCTGGCCCTGTTTATTTATTTTATATCAACTATTTTTTGCATACGTTTTTATTTAGAACATATTTGCCTTTGATATATGTTTCTAGTGAAATCTAACAGGTTCTTTTTTTTTTAACTAATTTTATTTATTTATGCATGTATTTTTGTGGTACTGGGAATTGAACTCATGACCTCGCACTGGCCAGGCAGGTGCCGTGCCACTGAGCTCTATCCCTAACTAAAAGTTCTTATTGTAAGTACATTAGATATAACTTTTATACTTCCTCAGAGCTCAGTCATATTCTTTTATAATACAAAATGAACACATTTGGGACACTGCAACTGAATAGGAAGTGCCAAAAGATCTATAAAAGAAAAAACTGAAAAAGGGAGACATGTTAGCACATCAGGGAGGAAAAGTCTGTGTTATAAAACAAAGACAAAGAAGACACTTGCGTATTCATACTAAAGAGCTATTCATAATACAGAAACGGTAGAATTTGAAAAAAAAAATGAAATTAAAGTAATTCCAATAGTGGTCAATGATTGTAATAATTCTCTGGGTGGTGCTGACAAAGTTGACCAACATCTAACAAGCTATCCTGTAATCAAAAAGCGAGGAAAAGGGCCAGGGATGTAGCTCAGCAGTGTAACGCCTGTCTGGCAAGCACAAGGCCCTGAGTTCTATTCTCAGTACAAAAAAAAAAAAAAGAGGAAAAAATATTATTATAATGTCTTTATGCACTTTCTGGACCAAACAATATGGTACTTGTTTGTTCTGTATTCAAAACAAGAGGGCTCAAAAAGTCATCTACAATTTAGATTAGATCTAATAGACCAAGTAATTGAAAAATATGGGATAGCAAAATGCCAACCAGGATGTCCATCAACAATGTCTTTATCATTACATTTACTGGGTAGGCATTTTATTGAAATTATACCACCCACAGAAAAAAAAGAAAGGGCAACAGGACATGTTATTCAAACAAAGACAATAATGCAAAAAGAATTCAGAAAGGGACTGGATACTACTGTCTAAATTGTAACATTGTACAGTATATTGAATGTTTTAAGATATACCATACACAGAAAAAGTATTTGATAAATTTGATAAAATTGTCATTTTTATATTTTCTGCAATATTATCTTATGAAAATTAATGAAAAAGTATGCAATTTTTGATCACCCTGTATTTAATTAATTGGACTGGTAAGTGGTTAAACTGAGTGTGGTGGTGTATACCAGTAACCCCAGCAATTTTTGGAAGCTGAGACAGGAAGATTGCCAAGAGTTCAAGGCCAGTCTGAATTACAGGAGACCCTGTCTCAACCAACAAACAAACAAACGAACAGACAGACAGAAGGGCTTCTGGTTTGAGGCCAGGCTAAGCAACTTAGGAAGACCATGTCTAAAAAATAAAAATTTAAGGCTGAGGATGTAGGTCCCTGAGTTCACCTCTACCCAGTAAAGAAAGAAAGACAGAAAGACAGACAGACAGACAGACAGAAAATAGAGCTGTAAAATGTGCAGTTTAATTGGATGTTAATCAAAGAATGTAAAAGTGAGTTTTATACTCAAATTATTGGTCAATATAATGATATCTGATGGCAACTGTAAGGCTTAAGGAAAACAAGATTTTTTTTTTGTCTTTTTGAGACAGGGTCTTGCTATGCAGTTCAGGCCAGCCTTGGGCTCACTTTGTAGCCCAGGCTGGTCTTGAACTTGCAATGATCCTCCTACCTCAGCCTCCCAAGTGCTGGGATTATAGGAGTGCACCATCACATCAGACGGAAAATGAGATTTTTGCTTAATAACTTTAATAAGGGCTGGTCATGATGGTACATGCCTGTAATCCCAGCACTCAGGAGGCCGAGGCAAAATGATCACTTCAAATTGGAGGTCAGCCTCTGATACATAACAAGACCCTGTTTCAAAAAAAACAAGCAAAAAAAAAAAAATCCCAAACCAAATAAAAAAACTTTAATAAATGTATTATAAACTAAAACATAAATTATGAAGTATTTTTTTCCATATACAAGATACAGGTCCCTCACTGGCATCTGTTTTGTTCTCATGATGTTACCATCCAGAGCATGGCCCCTGATACACAACCACACTGGCATTTGTTGAATGAATAAATGAATGAGGTACTGGGTAGTGGTTGCCAAAACCCCTGCCCCCCTCACCACAGTGGTACACAGAGGCAAATGAAAGCACATTGCATTTATTAATACTTTAGCCCAGAAGAGACCCCAGGCTGGCAGCATCAGAGGTCAAGCCCCAAGGTCCTGCCTTCTTCGGAAGAGACGCTGTTTTGTGGCTTTTAGGGGCCAGCTCAGGTCCTCAGCATTTCCCAAGGGGGCAGCGGCCTGGGAAGAGGCAGACTTGGGACTAGGGTTGGGCAGGCCCTCTTGGGGCCCTGCTCATCTCCCTGGATCTGAACTGTCTCCATCCCTCAGGAGACCCCTGCAAGGTGCTGAGAAGTTACTTTCCCACTCAAGGACAATGGGCACCCTCCAGTGCAGCTAGAAGGGTGACAATGATAACTCTTTAGTATGGGACAGGTGGGCTGCTGTGGCTCCCTCTCACCTCCCTAACTGGCTTCCAACTGGCCATTGCTGCCTCTCTTCACTTCAGGGCTCCCTAAGACACAGACAGACCAGAGACAGCTGGGATCAGCAGAGTATTTCTGCCCGTTTACTTTATCTCCTCTTTCTTTCTTTCTTTCCTTGGACACAGGGTCTTGCTATGTATTTAGGCTGGTCTTGAACTCCCCAGGCTGAGCTCGAAATCTCAATGATCCTCCTGCCTCAGCCTTCTCAGCGCTACGATTATAGGCATGCACTACCACACCCAGCTTACCTACCCACTTTCACCCTGGGATCTGGCAGACCCCTACTCACCAAAGGGGCCCTGGCCCAGTGCAGGCTGTCCATAAGGCCCTGGAAAGAAGAGCAGAAGGAGAAGTCAGACAGAACAGAACAGAAGTCCCTGTTCCACCTGCCTTTCACCTCCCAGTTTTATCCGGTCCTCAGGCTGTTAGGGCCTCTCCTGGCTCCATCCTTTCTGCCTGTTCTCCTTGCCTCCTCACTCCATCCCCTAAGCCTGGAGCACAGCTCCTCCATTTCTGCCTCCACAGGCCTGTGGGGTCTCTGTAGGGCCATGGGCTCCAATGCCCCATTACCTGGTTGGCTTCTGAGCCCTGTGTGTCCATATCCAGGCCTCACCCAAGTGGCCCAGGGCTGTAGGTAGGACCAGGTAGAGCCCTGCTGGGCCCTCAGCTGACCTGCCGGAGGAGAACTGTGTGGACACCCAGAGCTCCTAGAGCTGGTCTTCCCACATGGGCCTCAGAACCCTCAGCCACTCTTCAGCTGTCTTGGCCCTCACCTGGTTGCTTCTTACCAACCCCTTCCGGAGCTAGAGCTACAGCCTTGGGGTACACAGGAGTCTTCTCTCTTTGTCCTGCAGGAGATCCAAATAATTCTTGTTTAGCCCTGGGCACATCCTTTTCCCTACTTGCTGCACCTTGCTCCTGGGTCAGACTCACCATTCCTAAAGCCGTTGGTCTCAAGGAACCCTGGAGGAGGAAAGAAGTTGAGAAGTGAGGGCTACCCTGTGGGCCCAGCACTCCTGCCCCACCCTAGCCACCCACCTGGCTGTGGTTCAGCATCAGGAAAGACTCCAGCTCCCAGGGCTCCATTCCTGTACCCAAAACCTGCCAGAGAGATTGGACAGGGTTGTGGGGGGTTGGCGGGGTAGGGGTGGCACTTAGCAACAGGGACACATAGATTGACTCAGAACTCAGAGGCAGCTTTAAGAACTTCAAATTGGCTATTCTTTCCTGGTTCACTCTCCCCACCCCTCATCCAGCTAACACCAGTGCAACCTGCTGCCTCCAGGAAATGTGCCTGACTTCCTTGCCTGGCAACTTCTAAGCTTGCTCTTTCTTTTCATCTGGCTTCAGACTCTCCCTCTACCCTCACCTGGGCCAGGGTCACACCTGGTTCCAGCCACTGTTATGGCCAAGTGAGTGGCAAATTTGTGTTGGTGAATGAAGAGAGAAACCTGAGGGACAGGAGTAGAGAAGGGCTGGCCAGGAGGGAGACAGAGCAGAGGAGGGCTCACCCACTTTCTGCAGCATGAGGCCACCACTGAAACCTGGGGAGAGGAGACTGGGTCAGAGCTGGCCTAGCCTGTGCTACACCTCTTCCTGGGCTGGCAGTGGGAGGGTGGGAAGGTGGGGAACAAGTGAGAAGGGGGTGAAAAAGGGACTAAAGGGAGTGGGGACTGGAAGGCAGACAAGGACCATCTCACCCAATTCTGCTCCAGGTCCATAGCCATTGGGAGGCTGGTAGCCTGTGAAGAGGATGGAGGTTAGTGGTGGAGAGTGGAGGCTCTCCCTGACTCCCTGGGGTCCAAGTATGGATCTAGGGGAGTGGACCAGAGGAACAGAGCACAGAAAATAGCAAGTGAGGTTGAGGGTGGATTCTGTACTTGCTGTACCTTGTCCTTTGGGTCAGACTCACCATTCCTAAAGCCATTGGCCTCAGGGAACCCTGGAGGAGGAAAAAGAATGTGAGAGGTGAAGGCCACTCTGCTCCTAAAGCCGTTGTTTCAAGTACTTAAACAGCTGTGCAGCCTGGGAAGTAAGAGGGACAAAAGAAGGATCCTAACCTGTTATGGAGATGGAGGGCATAGGCCCAGGGCAGAGGGGGGGGCTGTCTCTCTGAGATGTGGACCTGGAGAAGAACAGAATCCTACCTGTTTTCTGAGGTTCCTGTCCCCATTGGATGGCCGGGGTCAGTGCTAGGAAGAAAGTTGAGGGGCAGGAGTGAGCCCAGGACAGATTGTAGGAAAGCTGCAGCCTGTCTGAGCCAAAGAGTAGGCTTTTCCTCAGCTGACTCACTGTATGACAAGCCATTGCCTCTCTGAGCCTCCATGGCAGAGAACATGACAGGCAGGACATGAACTCCACACTGACCTGGGATCTTGCCATTCTGCACTGGGGGAGGGAGCTGAGATTTCAGGCCCCAGCCACCCCCTTTATCTGAAGGGATGCCTGGAGTGGGAGGTCTGGGGAGCAGCAGGGGAGCAACCCCCTCACGGCAGGGACCTAAGTAGGGGAGGAAGGGAAAGGAGTGGGAAGTGAAAGGCCCACCAGCCAACCTACCAGCTGAGGAGAGACAGCTGCCAAGCTGGAGAAAGACTAGCTTCTACAGCCCATTACAGGCAGGCACAAAGGGGCTTCTGCTTCCTGCCCATCCAGTCACACCCCTTCCTCCCTCCTAGGTCCCCAAACCTGGTCCCTGTGGCCCCACCTGACTGGGCTACCAGCCCATTTCCATTGCGGTATCCTGGAAAAGAAAAGTAGGGGTGTGAGGGGCAGAGTGGAAGAGAAGCCAGGAGGCGAGGGATGGAGATGGGCCCTTGTCTGGCTTCAGAGGTTTCCCACCCTGTTCTCCCAGCCCTGGGGAGAGACAGACAGGAGACCCCAGCCTGGCCCTGCCCATGACTACAGGCCCTATCCTCCTGGCCCTCATCTAGTTGGGCCCCTTCTCAGAGAACGGCTCCAGCTCTCAGCCTGGTCCTGCACCCTGTAGCGACAAGGCCTTTGGAAGGGAAGGGGCAGTAGGCAGTTTCTAGGAATAGAGAGAAGAGGGGTGGGGTGTTGACAGAAAAAGCTAACTTGGTTTTTGGAGTTTCCTGTCCCTGCCAAAGGCTGGAGAAGAGAAGGAGCAACCCAGATGTCCCTACAACAGGCCTCTCCTCTGGGTCCCTGGCCCCTGGCCCCAGTACCCACCCCTGCCCTACCTAAATAAGGAGAGGAGTTTGAGACAGGGGCTGCAGAGAGACAGGATAGGATAGGGCTTACCTTGTTGCTGGGGCTTCATGTGCCCTCCATAGCCTGGGGGAGAGACAGGGAGCTGGTGAAGGGCCTGGAGATCCCCATCTTTGGGCTTTCCCAGCACTCCAGCCCACTTCTACCTGGTCCATAGCCGTTTAGAGCTGCAGGGCCTGGTGGAGGAAAAGAAAGGGTCCCTGAATACTCTAGGCTAGTGGTAGCAAACCTTTTGGAACTTTCAATGATACAGACCCCTGGCTTCCCAAGTTTTCCAACTCCTTCAAAATTGTCCTGTTGTCCTGTCTGTCACCTAGCTGGCCCAGCTTTGGGAGAGCCAACTCCAGCACCTGGCTGACCCAGAACATCAGTGGTCCATGTATTGTTTTTTGATTATTTTGTTTTGCCTTGTTTTTGTGGCACTGGGGATTAAACCCAGGGCCTTGCACATCCTAAGCAAGTGCTTTACCACTGACCTACATCCCTAGCCCTTTATTGTATTTTATTTTGAGACAGAGGCTTTCTAAATTGCCAGGCTGGTATGGAACGTATGGTCCTCCTGCCTCAGCCTCTTAAGTAGTGTTCTGCCATGATTGGCTGGATTGATTTGTTGAATGAATGAGTGTTTGTTGTGTGAGACCAAATTGAGAGGCAAGAAAGTGGGTCTCACTTGACTATTGGGGTCTTAGTCCTCTCCCAGGGCCTGAGAAAGAGAAACTGTTAAGTACCTGCATCAGTACCCCCACCTGTGGGAACCTCCATGCTCACCTGGCTGGGTCCCTGCTCCTGGGAAGGTCCCAACATCCAGCCTATTCCTGATCCCAAGTCCTACAGACACAGAGTGAAAGAAAATAGGGAAGATCAAGGACCTGAGAAGACTACAGACAGATAAAGGAAAGCACAGATAGGTGCAATAGGGACTTCACCTGGCTTCCCAAGTTTTCCAGCTCCTCCAAATCCTGGGGGAGAGATGAGTAGGTGAAGGCCATTCATCTCTGGGTCTCTCCCAGAACCTCAGCCCTGGGCTCCCATTCCCTATCCCCTCTTTACCTTCTCCAAAACCATTCAGAGATGCAGGACCTGGTATTTTTAAGGGCATGGGGTGAGACATAGGAAATCTCTCAGTGATGCTGAGGTGGCTCTGCGCTGGGTCTGGCCAGCCCCTGGCTTCCATGGCCCTGCCCTTCATTCCAGTGAATTACCTCCCAGTCATGACCACAGTCCCCAAACCCAACTGAACATTTGGTTCATGGATTGTGCACTGTGCCCAGAGAGTCTAGGCTTGACCCACAGCTATCCACAGGGCTCAGAAGACCAAGGCTCAAGTTTGTCTGGGGAGATTCACTAAAGGAGCAAGCTGCTGAGAGCCCCACTGGTGCCCTAGGGCTGTGCTGGGACCATTTGTTTCTCAACCTCTTACCTGGATGGGCTGCCAGGCTGTTCCCACTGGAAAATCCTGGAAGGAAAGTGGTATGTGAGGGAGAAATTTAGGGAGGATAGAGCGAAGATGGAGGACAGGGAGAACAAGTCTCCGAACACCTGGTTTCTGAGCCTTCATGCCTCCTCCCAGGCCTATGCAAGACCCAGAAAGGCTGCCATGTGCAGATCCCCATCCAACCCATTGTCCTCCCACTAGAAATCTACTCTGCCCCTCTAGTCCCTGATTGCCCTCACCTAGATCCTCCCCTCTCATTCCCAGAACCACAACATGGCCCAAGTGCCCTCACCTGACTGGACTCCAACTCCCAGGAAGGGACCAGCTTCCATGCCATTCCCATTGTTGAGCCCTGGAAGAAAGATCAGGAAGGCAGCAGGGGAAACTAGGTCAGTTGCGTGAGGAGTAGATGGGTACACTGGGACAGGGCAGGGCTTACCTGGTCACCCCTGACCCCCTACTTCAAACTGGGGGTTGAACTTAGGACCTTCACACTGAGCTACAACCTCAGCCTCTTTTTAAATTTTTGAGACAGGGTCTAAGTCACTAAGTCTCCCACACTAAGCTTGAACCTGCAATCTTCTTGCCTCAAACTCCCCAACTGCTAGGCTTATAGCCCTGTGCCACCATGTCCCATACTCACCTAGCCTTTGAGGGTTCACATCCTCACCAGCACCTGAGAAGGAGAAAGACCAGGTGAGGGAATCTTGAGCTCCATAGAACCCTCAAGTCCTACCAAACACCCTGCTCCCACCCTACTCTCCCCTGCCTGGTCCATAGCCATTCTGAGTCACAGAAGCTGTTTAAGAGAAAGGCAGATGCTGGAGTTAGGCCATTGTAGGGCCAGACCAGCTCCTGAAGTGTCCCTTGGCCTTCATGCCTCATGCCCACAGCAGCCCTTCCCTCTGAGCATGCCCAGAGAGCAGCCTGAGAGACGCTCCTCAGGCCCAGTACCATGTCTCATACCACAGGGGTGGTGTCGATAGGGCAATGTATGGGCTGGTCTGTTGGTGGGTGACACAAACAGTGGCAGAGACAAGGACAGGGAGAGATGGGACATAGACAGTAGAGCTGGAGATAGGGCAAGAGCCATGGCTCATTCCTCACCTAGCATCTGAGGTTGCATGCCCCCGCCCAGGCCTGGAGGAGAAAAGAGGTTGACACTGACCCCAATCAGCTCTCTCCTAGATATGAGGCTGGGAATCATGAGCCCTTTTCCTCTAACTTCCCTGAATTCCCCTTACCTAGAAACTATCCTGCCCCTGAAAAAACGCTGACATCCAAGCAGTTTCTGCCCTCAATTCCTGGGAGCATTGAGGGACACAGACAGACTGAGCAGCCTTGAGGGACACAGAAATAATGCCAAGACAGGGGTGGGAAGACTCCATACACCTGGCTTCAGATGTTCCCCCAGGCCTGGAAAAGGGGGAGAGGTTGAGCCCTGCCCTCCCTCTGGAACCCAGGTGTCCTCACCTGGCTGAGCTCCCACCCCTAGGAAGACTGTAGCTCCTGGCCTGGTTCCATATTCTGGGGAGACAGAGCCAGAGAAAATAAGGAGGGGACTGTGGCTGTGAAAGGAGGCAGGGACAGATGACAGGAGTTAAGAGAGGGGACAGGCATCAAACTGGCTCTCGTCTGGCTTTTGGAGCTTCACAGTCCCTCCAAAGCCTGGAGAGAGATGGGGAGCAAATGAAAGGAACCCTGGGACCTGCCTCCTTGTCTGGATCTCTGATCAGTAGTTATTATTTGGGGGAGGGGGTGGGGATCAAACCAGAGGCCTTGGCACTGAGTTTTTTTTTTTTTTTTTTTTGTACCGGGGATCGAACTCATGACCTCGTGCTTGCCAGGAAGGCACTTAAGCCACTGAGCTAAATCCCCGGCCCAAGGCACTGAGTTTTATCCCCAGTCCTTTCTTATTTTATGTACGAAAAACAACATAAAAAACTATATATATATATATATATATATATATATATATATATATTTGGTATTTTTTTGAGACAGTGTCTTGCTATGTACTTCAAGGTGGCTTTGAATTCACTGTGTAGCCCAGGCTGGCCTTGAACTCAAAGCAATCCTGTCTCAGCCTTCTGAGTGCTAGGATCACAGGTATGTGCCACACCCAGCTTTGTTTTTTATGTTGCGACAGGGTCTCACTAAGTTGCCCAGACTAGGCTGTAACTTATGATCCTTCTAGAACAGTCTTTCAGAGTGCTGGGGTTACAGGTGTGCTCCGTCAAGTCTTTGGCTGCTTGGCAACAATTTTAAGCCAAGGGTGAGGTGTATTTGGGGTCTACCTGAAGTGGGGTGAGGCAGTGGGTCCTTTTTCATCTCTCTCCAAACCACCTCACTGAGACAGCCGACCTGCCCTCCTGAAGCCTGGGGGAGCCTGGGACAGGACTCTGACAATGCTGGCCAGGCCACCCCCTAAAACCAGGCAAAAATTTAGGAGTCCCCTCTTTCTCCATCTCAGTAGACTAGGCTGCAGCACCTGAGAAGACCTCTGTTCCCATCCGATTCCCATTCGGAGTTCCAAATTCCAGGGAGACAGAGCAAGGGGAAGTCAAAGCGGAGTAAGGAGGGGACAGGCAGGTGAGACTCACCTGGCTTCTGAGGGTTCACACCCCCTCCCATGCCTGAGGAAGAGATGAAGATCAGTTGAGGGTCTCAGGAGCCCCACTTCCCAGGGACACCCCTAGAATCTTGGTTCACAGTTCCCCCTGGTCCCGCCTCTACTTGCTCCATAGCCACCCTGAGCTGGAAGCCCTGTAGGAAGACAGGAGTAAGCTGGCAAGGCATGGAGTTTGGGCTCAGGTAGGGTACAGGACCCCTGGACCAAGCCAGAAAGCAGGAAATGTCCCCCTCAAAAAACAAAACAAAACACCCACCGGTCCCATCCTTTTTCCCTGGGAGGGAGGCAGGGAGAGGACACCCAAGTGCTGACCATGCAGACTCTACTGTCACCTGACTGGACTCCCGGCCCATTTCCACACTTGATGGAGCCAGGCAGATGGAGCGGGGTGTGGGAGACGACATAGAGCGGGGCTGGGACAGGGCTCACCTGACTTCTGAAGTTTAGCACTCCTTCCAAATCCTGGAGGGCAGAAAGGTGGATGACCTAGCAGCCCTGTGGCTCAGGAACTGCCCAGAATCATCCCCTGGGCCTGCAGGACCACTCAGCTCAGAGTGCTGGGGAGCAACCTATGTGCAGAAGGGGCCTGGAACACCCTTCCCCCCTCCTCTTCTTCCCTTTCCCCAGCTGGCACCTCCTGACATACAGAGGAATATGGGGATCAGCTCTGACCCCCTTCCTGAGGTAAGTTTGCCTGCCCCCACTTTCCCTGTTGCTGCCCTGCTCCCCTCTTGGCTAGGGAGAGAGACGTGAAGTGCTTTGCTTTCCAGACTCCCCGCTTCTCTGGCCCAGCTCTTACCTGCTCCCAGCCTACTGGGAGAGCCATACCCTGTGGGGGAAAGAAGCAGTTGAGCCTTGGGTGGGGCAGAAGGGGCAGAAGCTGGGGTGCTATGTCCTGAGGACCACAGCCCCCAAACAGTTTTACCTGATCTGTAACCATTTGGACTTTCAAAGCCTGTGGTTGGAGAGAAGGAGAGTCACTTAGGAGCGGACAAGGAGGGTCAAATGTGGATGCCACCCTTCCATCTCTGGGTCTGTTTTCCTACTGGTTACAGGAGGGCAAAGGACATAAGGAGAGCAGTCTGGCAGCAGAGGAGCTGAAGCTGAGGATCCCTGGGCGTAGAGAAAGGGTCTGAGGCTGAGATAGAGGTTTCACACCCCCTCCAATGCCTAACAAAGAGATGAGGACCAGTTGAAGGTTGCAGGAGTCATCCAGCCCAGGGAAACCCCTAGACTCTTGGTTCCTAGCACTCCCTGGTTCCACATCTACCTGCTCCATAGCCATTCTGAGTTAGAAGGTCCGTGGAAAGAGGAAGAGATGAGCCAGGAAGGCATGGGTTTCCAGCTAAAGTAGGGTATAGGACCCCCTAGACCAAGCCAGAAAGCAGCAAATACCCCCCTGGTATGCCACTTCCTCTCCAGCTTACCCCCCTCTGCCTTCCAGTCTTAGTTCTAAAGGTCTTTGGACCCAACTCCCCGCCCCTTAGATGCCTCAGGTCTCAGAAGGGAGCTCCTCTACCTGCCCTTAGCACCCCATAGATCCTGGAATGAGGAGTCTCTGTGATACTTAGCCCCTCCAGCTTACCTTGTCCCCACCCCTTCTGTCCCACCTCCTGACCTTGCCTGTCCTGTATCACACTTGAGCTGATCACTGACAATGCTACCTGCCAGAAAGACAGGGAGGGATCCTACAGGTGGAGTCCCAGAGCTAGGGTACATCTGGGGCTGTTCCCAGGGCAGGAAAGGGTCATTCTCCCCTGACCCCAGCACTCAGAGGGTCTGCTTACCTTTCCTCAGGCCAACAGGCAGTGGGGGCAGCCCTGTGGGAGCAAGGAGTGGCTACTCACGGTAGGACCCCAAATGCTGAGAAGGGGTAAGACCCAGGCATCCTTATAGCTTCAAAGCTTCCTATCTGAGTTCTTTGCCAGCCCAGGCTCCTCACACCTCCGCCTTCCCTGGCCAATGCTCTTGTCTCCTGATCCCAGCTTCCCAGCCCTTTGTCCTCACCGCCTTGCAGGCTGTCAGGAGTCAGACAGAGGAGGAAAAGGGCTGCAGACAAGGCCCAGGTGCCCATGATGCCCGGGGAGTAGACAGGCTCAATACCTTTTGGGCCTTTAAACACCCTTGCTGGGTGGGAGCCCTTACCCAGACTCCAGCTGTGAGTGGCAGAGCTCTGTGTGCAGACCCCAGGAGGCCAGCCCCCACCACTCCCGCAGCAGGCAGGCCTCCAGCCCCCTGGCTTTTCTCCTTGCCCTAACCCTCATCCATCATGGGCGCTGACAGTCGGGAGAGGCCCCCATCTGGCTGTCAGGCTCCTCCACTCCACCTCTCATCAGTGACTCGGGCCCTGGCGCCAGGCCTGGAGGGCTCAGATATCCTCCAAGCTGCTGGTGAGGCAGGCTGGCACCTTGGGCCCAACCCAAACACAGCTGGGGAGACAGGGGGCAGAGCCAGGGCCAGAAGCATGGGTGTGGCTGACAGGCAACTGATGAGTTACTCTTTCACTTGGAGGGCAGCTGGGAAGCAGGGGGCAGACTGTTATTGGGTGGGGAGGCAACAGTGTATCAGTCTGTGACAGGCAGGCAGTGTTCCTAAGAGCCAGCTACTATTCTGAATGATCCCAAGACTGCAGGGGCAGGGAGGAGGACCCCCCTAGAAAGGGGTTTCGTCCCCAGCCGAGGTTTGGGTTGCCAGAAAGACTCAAGCCTCCTAGCCCAGCATTTCCGTTTGTCTTTCTGTGAGGGAGAGTGACACATAAGGTGCGTCACTGAGTGCTCAGTCTAAGAGTCCCTCTTTCTGGTACTGGGAATCAAATCTAAGGCCTTAAAAAAAATCCTTTGCACTGAGCTATATCCCTAGTCCTTTTTATTCTTTTTATTACCACTGAGCTAAATCCCCAGCCCCAGTCCTTTTTATTTTCTACTCTGAGACAGGTTCTCATTAAATTGCCCATGCTGGGGTTAACTTCCCGTCCTCCGGCTTCAGTCTCCCAGAGTACAGGGATTACAGGTGCACAACACCATGCTTGGGTTCATTTTGAAATTTTGAGACAGTCTAGATAAATTGAGTGGGGCTGAACTGGAGCTTTCAATTCAATTCTCCCGCCTCAGAAGTCCTGCTGTTCCTTGGAAGCTCAACTCCAGGCCCACCTTGTAAGTGGTCCTCCCTCTTGGCCTGATTTGCTTTGTCTTCACCAACTCTAATTTTTGGGGTCAAACTCTAGGACTTAGATTAGGGTAGGAAGGATGGTAGGGGCTGGCTGTGGGGGGTTTCTAGGGAAGGGAGCAGCTTCATTCCTGCAGGGAGTGGTGAGCAGTAGAGCCTGGAGCTAGGACAAGGGCAGGAGTCTGGGGAGAGGTGAGCATGGTGTGGACACGAGAGGTGGTGCCTCGAAATATACAGCTAGTGGGGTCCTGAGGGGGGCGATGGGAGATTAAGAGAAAAACTATAGACACATACTAAAAGGAAAGCTGGGACCAGGTAGGACCTGACCTCTCCGATGGACAGGCAGCAACAACCCAGAATGTCTGCCCCTTTATTTATGCACTATAAAAAGAGGGGCAAGTATGCCACAGGGCCGAAAGTGCAAAGTCTCAGTGTTTTGTTGAGAACACTGAAAGTGAAACATTTTCAGAGCTATCTGTGCTATAGTTAACAGGGAAGAGCACCAAGGCCAGATACCTGCTGGACTGGCCTTGCTCTGGTCCCAACAACTTGTTTATATGGCTCACTTCTGGAGCGCTATGTTCTTGGGGCTAGCGTTGCTCTAACCCCAAATGTGTGGTTGATCTCCAGCTCAGCCACGTCTCACAAGGCAGGCCTGGCAAAAGCTGCAGGCACCACTCTCCTCCAAGTGAGTCTGTGGACTCTGTGGAGCCAGCTGGGGACAGTACTGCGTCAGCCCCTATCCTTGGACCTGAGTCTAGAAGGCTCCACACCCAACCGGCCCACCCTTCCTGGTGCCACTGGCTGAGGCGGCCTGGCAGCCAGGCAGGGCAGGGTCTAGAGAGCAGCTTAATGAACAAGGGCTAGGAAGTTCCTTGGTGTGAGGTTATTGAGCTCCCCACACCTTTGGGCCCAGTTCAGCCCAGCAGGCTATGGGGCTAGTGCCAGGTACCTTCTCTCAGAGACTAGGCCCTAGCACTGAGCCAGCCTATACCTCATCTCCCTCTCTGCCGCCCCCTCCCCATGGCCGCACCTGCCACTGCTGTCTCATTTGTGTAAAGCCCTTCTGCTGCCTGCAGACCCTGTACACTCACTTCCTGTCCTGCCTGGAGTCCAGGAGGCTGGGCATCCCACTAGCCACTGAAGGGACTCAGGAGTGGCCTCTAGCCCTGGCTATTCCATAAGAGCCCAGGACACACCAACAGTCAACAAATGGGATTATATCACATTAAAGAGTTTCTGCATAGCAAAGGAAACAATCAACAATGAAGAGACAACCTACAGAATGGGAAAAAATTTTGCCAGTTGCCATTTAGAGGACTGATATCTAGAATAAATTTTTTAAAAATCCCTCAAAAATAGAAGACTCAATAAAAAAAACGGGCAATTGAAATGAATAGATACTTCTCAAAGACAAAGTAGAAATGGCCAATGGGTACATAAAAAAGTGCTTGGCATCTTTGGCCATTAGAGAAATGTAAATCAAAACAACACTGAAGGAGCTGGGGATTTAGCTCAGTGGCTCAAGCACTTGCTGGTAAGCATGAGGTCATGAGTTCAATCCCTGGTACAAAAAAAGAAAAGAAAAGAAAAGAGCCTAAAACAGAAAGCTAAAAATAAATAAATAAAAGCTACAAACTTTTAAAAAAAAACCACTGAGATTCTGTCTTACTCCAGGAAGAATGACTATCTCCACAGTTTCAAAAAACAGCACATGTTGGTGAGGTTGTGGGAAAAAAGAAACACTTTTTTGTTGCTGATGGGAATATTAAACTAGTACAACCATCATGGAAATCAGTAAGGAAACCACTCAGAAAACTGAAAATAGATATTCCATTTGACCCAGCTATGCCTCTCCTAGATATATCCCTGAGAGAGCTAAACATGGCAGTGATATGTACATACCCATGTTTATAGCAGTACAACTCATAACTAATTTTTTTTTATTTTAAAGAGAATAAAACAAAAGAGGACAGAACAAAGCAGATCAGAACAGAACAACATAAGTAACACAGCACTTTACAACAAGACAACCGGATATTAACAGTAGCTATCATGATGTCTCTTTCTTTGGATTACTTGAGCATGGCTTCAAATACAATAGTATCAAACATAACAAAATAGTATAAAACCATTCAAGAGAATGAAAGAATTACAGGGTATTCTGTTCCAAATAACAGAAAATGATCAATGGCTACTATAATATCTCATTTTCCATAAAAAATTTATTTATATAATCACATATATTAAAATCCCAATAAGACACAACATGATAGAACAGATGGTAACAGAAGAATAAAAGCATGGTAGGACTTCAAAGCAAGACTATATTAAAAGGGCTGGGGATTTAGCTCAGCGACATAAGCACCTGCCTTGCAAGCATGTGGTCATGAGTTCGATCCCTGGTACTGATAAAAAAAAAAGACTATATTAAATCAGCAATGGCTGCCATAATGTTTTGTTTTCTTCATAATAGCTGTTCATACCATCACACATAATAAAATCAAACATAACAGAATAAAACCATTCCAACTGATGAATGAAAACATTAAAAGGCTTCAAAGCAATGTAATGGGGAATCATGATTACCATAAAATCTTATGTACTCTTACCATTTCTTACACTAGGGAGACTATACAGTATCTATATGTGGGAGTTTGGTTTATTTCACTTATGAGTATGGTCTCAAGTTGCATCCATTTATTTATAGATATCTCAATGTGATCATTCTTTATAGCTGAGTAGTACTCCATTGTATAAAAATACCACAACTTTTTTATCCATTCCTCAGTTGATGGGCACTTAGGTTGTTTCCAAGATCTGGCTATTACAAATTGTGCTGCTATAAACATGGGTGCATATATATCACTGTGGTATGATGTTTTCAGTTCTTCTGGGAATATGCCTAGAAGTGGAATAGCTGGGTCAAATGGGACTTCCAATCCCAGCTTTATAACAGCTAAATTTTGGAGGCAGTCTATGTGTCTATGAACAGACAGGTTGAAAAATGTGGTATATATACAGAATGGAGTACTACTCAGCCAAAAAGAAGGATAAATCAGGTCGTTCATAGGAAAATGGATATGCCTTGAGACCATAATGCTAAGTGAAATAAATTGGACACAGAAGACTAAATATCCCACAGTTTCTCTCATATGAGAAACCCAAAATATAAATAATTCTTAGAAGATAGGAAACAGGGAGATAGGCTTTGTGAAGATGGGAAGGGGACCTGGAGATGAGGAGGAGGAATGAACAGAGGAAAGAGGAAGGAGAAATAAAAAGAATCAAATACATATGTATTTACCAATCCCCTACAATGAATGTTATTTTGCTATATATTGCAAATATTATATACTAACAAAAACACAGGGGCCGGGGATTTAGCTCAGTGGCATGAGGGCCTGCCTGGCAAGTGCTAGGTTGTCAGTTCAATCCCTGGTACCAAAAAACAAAACAAAACAAAAACAAAGAACACAGCGGGTGGGAAGCCCGGGACAGCTAGGATTCCTTGGGTAGGGTTTTTCCACCAGGCCATCTGCCACATCCCATGGATAATGGCACTGGTTCCCGGGTGTCCTCATGGAGGCCAGCTCCGTGGCCTGGAGGAAGCAGGTTGGGTGCTGGGTCCAGATAGGGTTCAGTATCCACTCCAACTGGCCAGGGACTTTGGGCAGGAATCCAGTTTTCTGAAGCTGTTCACCCCCTCTAAAGTGATATCAGCTGGGCCCACTTTGCTGGTGCTACTGGGCCTCATCCTCATTTATGGTGGTGAAACAGAGGTAGGAAGGCACTTGGCACAGATGATAGAGCCAAACGGTGGGGCTGGAGTCTGATCCCAGGCAGTCCCCAGGGCCTTAAGTCCACTGTCTTGCTCCCAGCTTTCCACATGCTCTGGGCAGACTGCAGGCCCAGTAAACCCAGTCTGCTTCTGACCTGGGATGGCTGAGGCCTCCCAGGCAGACACAGACACTCAGATATGTAGACACACAGGGCTCACCTGTAGGGGGCCAGGGATGCTTGGGTGGAGTGAGCAGGGAGGGAGTCTGGGAGAGACCATATAGGAGATTCAGGCTGTGTGCCTGCCTGCTTGGCTGCTGCCAAGCTGCTTGGGTGCTGGCATGGGCCTGTGGAAAGTGCCAGGCAGCCTGGGGCCTTGGGCCAACTTGCTCACTGCTCTGGATCACAATACCACAGCTCCCACCCCAGCGCAGCCTCACTTCACCCCAGGCAGGACCAACCTGAGACATAGGTCTTGAGGCCTGGAGAAGCCCTGACAGAGCCCTGGGCTGGATTACTGGGGATTCTGGCTTGAGGAGACATGACCCAGCCTCTAAACAACATTTGAAGAGCTGGACACACACACACACACACACACACACACACACACACACACGACCACATCCCCCATCAAGTGCAAGCCAACAACTGGGCTGCTGGAAGTGTGAACAAGGCTCAGGAAGTGCATTGCCTAAAATGGCTCAACCCATGTCAAGGGACTCCTGAGCAGCTGCTTGACCCCAGCCGCACGTGCGAGGGCGGGTATCTAGGAGGACAGCTGGGCGGCGGCTAGACGCCTGTGAGCAGACACCTCTGCGGCACAGCTGCGTACTTGACCCTTCTGGACATAGTCTCAGAGAAGCTCTATAGCCTGAATCTGAGTTTCAGCCTTGGCTGCCTCTGGGACACCTTCCCAGGCATCTCTCAGGCTCTCATAGCGTGCAAAGCAGGCCTCAAAATTTTAACTCCTTCCGCCCCACCTGCCAGTTTGTTAAAACTATGCAAGTGTGAGATGGCACTCATAAAGAAGTGCACCTAAAACGTGTAGAATGTAAACTATGCTACAAATACTGCTCAACCAAAATAGAGCGTGGCCGGTTCCCACAAACGCCCACCCTAGACCCCAGTCCACCACCCTTTAGGGTCGCCACGTTGCCATCTGAGGTGGTCATTTGTTCTTTTGATGGCCCTGTGCGGGTGAGCGCTTCTTCCCGAAGTCTGGGGCTTATGGGAGCTCCGCGGTGCTGTTGTAGCGACGCGACACAAGGGGGCGCGCCCGGCTCTTGCCTGGGACGGGACCGGAGGAATGAATCCTGCGCCCAGGCAGGGCTGGGTTGGAGGGCTTACTCCATAACAGAATCCTGTCAAGTGCTTTGGTTCCGTACCCTGCCTCCTGGCCCTTCTCCTGAAAGGCCTTCTTTTAGCGCAGTCAGCTGTTTTGACAACTGCAAATCGTATGTATAGACGAGGGGGTGCTGCGTTGTAACTGAAGAGCGAGTAAGTTCTTGGTGTGGGCTAAACAATTCAGACATTTTTCCAGCTAGACCTAATTCCTCTTAAGAAAAGAGTAACTATTATCCCATCTGACACATGCGTAGAGTAGGATTTCAGCACTAATGTCTCTGCTACCACAGATGGTGTGCTTACCTGGTACCTGGATTTAGTTATATATATTATATTCACTTACTTACTATTTTTATTTTATTTATCTGGGGATTGAACCCAAGGCCCACGCATTGAGTCACAGCCTCAGCCCCATTTTAATTTTTTTTTTAATTGCCAGGAATGGAGCTAGGAATAGCAGTGCATGCCTGTAATACCAACACTGAGGCAGGAGGATCATGGGGAATTCAAGGCCAATCTGTGCTGCACCAGTTCAAGGCCAGCCTAAACTACATAGTGAGTACCTATCTCAAAACAACAAACAAATAAAATTGCTACATATGGTGGTGTACCTCTGTCATCCTAGCACTCAAGAGACAGATGCAGGAAGATCATAAATTCAATGCCAGCCTAGGCTACAGAGTGAGTTCAAGGTCAGCCTTAATTACATAAAAAGACCCCATTTCAAAAAAAAAAGTAAGCAGGCAGGTTATAGCCCCTTACCTCTGGGTAAGGGCTACCCAGATGCCAGGTCTTCCCTAGTGCTAGTCCATATGGGGAGTGTATACTTACTGCTCAAATGCTATATGGGCCTGGAGACCTGCAGTCAGTGACTTTTTGGAGACTTGCAGTAGGGTTTGGCTGGGGGACTTGTTCTGGTGACCAGGACTGAGAGAAGATGAGTATCAACAAGTGTATAAGTGGAAACACTTTCAGAGAGAGAAGTAAAATAGCAAAAATATGACAGTAGAGGAGATGGAAGTGGCAACACAATTCTCCACCACTCCAGGAAAGGGGTGAAAGTCCCCTCCATGAAGGAAGAAATAAGTTTCCAGCCCAGCTTGTCCCGTTAAGCGCTTTAAGGAGGATCATCCCTGAATCATCAGCTCCATTTTTACAGGACAGGAAACTAATCTGAAGCTCAGAGAGCCCAGTGTGTTCCCAAGGTCACTTAGCTAGGAAGGGGCTAAAGGGGAAACCCAGAGACTGAAAAGGCTGCCTCAGAAATGGCTGGGGTCTGTCCAGAGGAAGGCTGTGAGCAGGAAAGGCCAGGTCAAGGAGGCACTTGCCTGTCTAGGGGGCTTCCTGGAAGGGGTGGCATTTTCTTGCTTTTGAAATGCACAGAAGCCACACAGAATTGAGAAGCACATCTGTCTGACCTCTCACTGCAACTTGGAGTGGTGGAGGCCCAGTGCACCAGACCCTTCCAGAACTTCTTGTTCTGCCAGAGTGACCAATCCCTGAGGCTAAGCCTCCAGCACATTTTTGTGACACTTTTTTTTTTTAAGCCACAAGTCTTTTATTAAGGTGCAACCTGTGAGAAATTTAATCTGATAATATACTACTTACTACATTTAAACAAATATGATCAAATACAGTAAGATATTCCTTCAACTCCAGACTTTATGTTCTAAGAATACAAGCCTTTAAAAGAAAACAAAAACCACAAAAAACTCTTCATGTGTTACATGAAAATGGGAATACTGCATCAATACAGTTAAGATTCCTCTCATGTCCTATGTTTTTTAATTATCAATGCTTTAGTATTTTGTTTTATTTGTTTGTCATTTTGGTTTTTTGAAATGGGGTCGTGCTCGCCTTGAACTCACTATGAAGCCCAGGCTGGTCCCAAACTCCCGGTAATCCTTCTGCCTCAAGTACTGGGATTACAGAAGTGCACTCCACCCCACAACTCTTGAAAGTAACTTTAATAGTCATCAATATCTGCCAAATCTATCTATTATCTATCTTTCTTTCTATTTTTTTTTATGTAGTTCAGGCTGGTCTCAAACTGGAAGCAAACCTCTTGCCTCAGCCTCCTGAGTACTGGGATTACAGCCACCAGACCCGGCCAACCACCACTTTCAAAGGTGTTAGGTGTCATAATAGTCCATCTTTTTTTTTTTTTTTTTTAAAGCTTTTTTAAGACAGAGTCTTCTCTAGTTGCCCAGGCTGGCCTCAACTTGAATACTACTGTCACAGTCTCCCAAATGCTGGTGTTACAGGTGTGCAGCATCACACTCAGCAATAATATTCCTTCTTATATGTATCAAAACATACTTAA
This sequence comes from Dolichotis patagonum, assembly GCA_004027295.1. NCBI lineage: Eukaryota > Metazoa > Chordata > Mammalia > Rodentia > Caviidae > Dolichotis > Dolichotis patagonum. Next base: position 24,416 of record PVJX010006833.1, read on the forward strand.
CAATGAGTTTTAAGTTGCAAAAGAGGATTTATTTTTTGCACCTCTCTCTATATCTTTGTCCACAAGTTATACACATTAATGCCAAGACCAAGTTTTTGTGACTTTTGTAGACACAAAAACTAAGGCAGGGCTGGGGATTTAGCTCAGTATCCTAAGTGCCTGCCTGGTAAGTGTGAGGTTGTGAGTTAGATCCCCCATACCACCAAAACACAAAACAAAACAAAAAACTAAGGCAGCCCGGGGAAAGCTGCGGGTTCACAGAACCAGGTTCTGGAGTCCCCGAGGCGTTTGTGGATCTTGGCAGGAAGGTCTTAAGACCTTCAAGGTAGGTATAAGAAACCAGCTTCAGGGTAAACCACAGCGCCAACCAACCCACTGCCCAGCCCGCACTTAGGACGCCTTGCGCTTGCGCAGTGCGAGCGCTCCGACGAAGAGTCGGGGCGGCGCGCACGCAAGACGCGGGGGCGGGGATGGGCGGGGCCTCGCGGCGGGTTTGGAATTTTTGGCGCGAGCCTATTCCGCGCGCGTTCTCGGGCCGTTCCCTCTCTGGAGAGCCCTCAGCCTGAGCGTCCGAAGTCGTCGACCGCGGGTCCTTGCTGCCTGCCTGACTGGGCCACGGCCTCCTCCGCCTCCGCCGACCCGGAATCTGGCACCTCGCTACTGTGCCCCGCCCAGCCGCCCCAGGTGAGCCCGACCCAGCCCTGAGGGTTTGCAGCCCGCAGTCTTTCCGTCCCTTTCCGAGCCTGCCCCGCTCCGTTCCCTGAAGCCCCTTTCCTCAGTGGCCCTTCCGCTCTCTGCAACGGCCTCACCTTTCCTGGTCCCACAGAGGCCTTCCCCCACCTCGTGTCCTCTCCCCAGCCAGCGCTATCCCCGACGGCTCCGCCCATCCCCTCGAGGCCCCACCCCCGTGACCGCCCCTGGCGCCCCGCGCTTCCCCTCACCCCGCCGGCCGGCCCCTTCCATCTGTAAGCTCCAGTCTCAGCGCCGCTGCCCTCTTTGACTTGCCACGCCCGCCTTGCGGCGAATCTCCGCTGCAGCGCTGTTCCCCGTGACAGCCGCTTCTTGGTAACTGTTCGCCAGGGTGTTCCCTCGCCACGGAGCGGATTGAGCCACGGCCTTACCAGAGAGGAACTCAGAATCTAGTGGTAGACCGAGGTCAGCAGATGTACCTAGCCCAGTGAGAAGGTGAGGGCCGACGGCCAGTCCTCAGACCCAGGAAACTGCGGGGGGGGGGTCACCGTGATTCACCCCCAGCCTGGCTTCCCTACAAACCTTTTCCATCCCTAAGGCTGTTTGCCCAAGCCAGTGATGCCAAAATGTAAGTCACTTTGCAAGAGTCTGGAAACTGACGTAACAGGCAGGTGCCTGGTGTATTGGTTGCACCAGGGCAAGTCCTGAAGGCAGCATTTCTAATCAGAGTCCTACAAGATCCTGGCACCCTGATTCCTCACTTTGAAAAGCCCTAGGATGTGATTCTCAATAGAGGCAGAGGTGAGGATGTAGGGTGAGCTTTCCAGACAAGCCAGGAGAATCTATCCCTCACGCACTTACCCTTAACTTCACTTACTCCCTTAACTTCAGGCTACTTTTCAGGTAACTAATCCTGCACAGTCAGCACCCTCTACTAAGTATGTTGCTGATACATTGTGGCTTGCTCTCAAAATTGACTTTCTTTTGCTTTCTTGTTTTTGTTTCAGTTACATTATAGCAACATAACAGCCCTCTCTGCCAAACAGTCACTGGCATCTTGGGTCCACTGTACTTTGGGTGTTCTTTCAGTTACCAGTCAAAGTATTATGTACAATAGTTAGCATTTATGTCAGACCCCAAGCTAAGCCTTCCATGAGGTCAATACAGTGTGACAGATCCGCAAACCCTTGGAGTCAGATACATTTTGGAATTCAAAATGTCTCAGATTTAGAAAACTAATATGGTGCATATTGCATGTATGTAACTGATAGCCCTGAGATGTCATTCCAAGATCAAACATTAATATTTCTGCCAAGCAATAAATTAGTACTTTTACTGAGAGGGAAAAATAGGTCAAGTCAGGGCTGTCTTTGACAGCCTGTCACTAATCTAAATTAGTTTGCATGTACAAATTCAGTGCCATTTGTTAAAAAGACTGTCCTCATCAAATTGTGTGGTGCTCTTGTTGAAAACCAGTTGACCATAAATGGTTGGGTTTACTAATTAATAATTTATTTAGGGTGATGCTGAGGATTGAACCCAAGACTTTTGCACTGAACTGCATCCTCGGCCCTTTTAGTTTTTTCTTTTGTTTGTTTGTTAGTTTTGAGATGGGGTCTTGCTATGTAGTCCAGGCTGGGCTTGAACTTACTAAATAGCAGCACTGGAACTATAGGTGTGTGCCACCATTCCCGGCACAGTTTTTATTTTTTGAGACACAGTGTTGCTAAATCACTTAAGTTGCCCAGCACTGGCCTCAAACTTGAGATCTTCCTCCTCAGCCTCCTAGAGATTTGGAATTACAGACATATGCCACAATATTCAGCAAGGTGGTTTTTTTTCTTAACCCTCAATTGTATTCCTTTGACCTGTATATCTATCTTTTTCTTGATTTTTTTTTTTTTTTTGGTCTTTTTGAGACAAGGTTTTACTATGCAGTTTCAGGGCAGCCCTGAACTCACTTTGTAGCTCATGCTGACCTGGAGCTCCTATCCTAGTGATCCTCCTGCCTCAGCCTCCTGAATGCTAGGATTATAGGCATGCACCACCACGCCTGCCTGGCCTGTATTTGTTTATTTATTTATTTATTTATTTTTTGAGACAGAGTCTCACTGTAATTCAGCCTGACCTTGAATTCACTATATAGCCTAGGCTGGCCTTGAACTCCAGGCAATTTCTTACCTCAGCCTTCTGAGTGCTGGTATTATAAGCCTGTGGCACCATACCCAGACCTAATATATCTTTATGTCAATGCCACACTGTTTTGATTACCGTGGCTTTGTGGTAAATTTTGAAATCTGGTTGGGCTTGGTGGCACACTTGGGAGGCTGAGGATGTGAATTCAAGGCCAGCCTCGAATATATAGTGAGACTCTTGTATCAAAAACCAAACCAACCCAAACCAAACTCAGACAAAACAAAACAAAAAAGACTAGAGGTGTGAGTTCATTAACTTTATTTTTTTCTGAGTTTTTTTGTTTATTTGTTTTTACTTTTCTGGGTCACTGAAATTTCCCTATGAATTTTAGGATCAGCTTGTCAGTTTTTGTGATGAAACCAGTGAAGTTTCTGTTAGAATGAGACGGATCTGTAGATTAATTTGGAGTAGTTTTATTTTTGTTTTGTGGTACTGAGGATCATCCTCAGGACAGCGCACATGCTAAGCAAGCACTCTATCTCTGAGCTGTATTCTCAGACCACAGTTTGAGAGTATTGCCATTCTATCTGTATTGTTTTTGGATCTATGAACATGTAATGTCTTTTGTGTGTTTCCATTTATTTAGGCCTCCAGGTTTTGGAGGTTTTTCTTATTTTTGTTTTTTGTTTTTTGCCTGAGGATTGAACCCAGGTCCTTGCATACGCCAAACCCACTTCCCTACACTTTTTCATTTAGGGGAGGGTGAAGCTTCAGTGCTCTCTTTTACAGCCTGCCACTACCCAGGAGCAAAACCCCTGAGCCATGTTGGGGACAGGGACAGTAGTATATTTCCCTCTGAGAAGCAGGAGTGGCTGGGGCATGGCTTTTGCCACTCCATGGAGCAGTGTGGAGCTTAGGTCCTGTGAGTGAGCTGGAGCTGGTCCTTCAAGCTCTGCCCAACCTGTGAGTAGGGGTGGGCAGGTGGAGGAAGGAAGTCTCTGGCCTGCCTATTACACTCAGTGGGAAGTCAGGGCACTGAGAAATGCTGAGAGCCTACCCCTCCTGGGCTGGTACCCTAACTTTAATGAGGAGTAGGAGCCTGGTCTTCTTGGTTACATCTGCCCATAGTGCTGTTTTCCAGGTGCCACACATTCTTGATTTTCTTACTAAGATTTGGTAGATTTTCTTCTTTTCTTATACATTTAATACAAACATTTCTTTATTTGCTGTCTCCCCATATTACTCTTCCCAGAGACTCAATTTTTTTTTTTTTTTTTTTAATCGGTACCGGGGATCAAACTCACTAGAGTCTTTTTTTTTTTTTTTTTTTCTTTTTTTTGGTACCGGGGATCGAACTCATGACCTCGCACTTGCCAGGCAGGCGCTTAAAGCCACTGAGCTAAATCCCTGGGGATCAAACTCACGACCTCACACTTGTAAGGCAGGCGCTTATGCCGGTGAGCTAAATCCCCAGCCTCAATTTTTTTTAAAATTTTATTTAAAAAAGAGAAAAGTCAAAAAAGAAGAACTAAAAGCAAAAGGCATAAACAACAACGGCACACTCAAAACAATAACAATGTAAGTTTACAAAACAGAATGAAAGAAAATTAACAATGGTTATATTGCATATTGTTCTCTTTTTTCTCAAAGAAAGAAAAGAGAATTAAACAAAATAGAAAAACAGAAAAGAAGGGTAGAACAATGCCAAATTTTAAAAAAAAATTATCATCATAGAATCTTTAGTTGATACATTACTCATTGTCATCCTAAAAAATAGTTGCCAAAGTCACAAAAAAAATATGGAATGCTTCACGAATTTGTATGTCATCCTTGCGCAGGGGCCATGCTAATCTTCTCTGTATCATTCCAATTTTAGTATATGTGCGGCTGAAGTAAGCACGAGACTCAAATTTTTGCTATGAATAATTTTCACCTGTTCTGCCTGTGTCACTGGGCATAGGCCTATAGGGCTCCTCATACTGCTGCTTTGGAAGCAGACCTCTACTCTCACTTATGGCACCACAGCTACAAAAATGAAAGAAAGGAAGAAAGAAACTTTAGGTTCTCAGAGTCTTTTTACTTTGGAATTGGGAGATAAAGGATGGTGCTGATATATCCATCTCAGGTCAGGGTCTTGGAAAAGATCACAGAGTGGAAGACTGGAAATGTAGATGTCAACTCCAGAACCATCTCTCTCTCTCTCTCTCTCTCTCTCTCTCTCTCTCTCTCTCTCTCTTTTTTTGTCTTTTTGAGACAGGGTCTTGCTATGCAGTTCAGGCTGACCTTGAGCTCACTTTGTAGCCCAGGCAGCTCTTGAACACGAACTCACAAGGATCCTCCTGGCTCAGATTCCCAAGTGCTGGGATTACAGGCATGTGCCACCATGCCCAGCTCTGTCTCTTTTTAAGACAGGTTTTCATTATGTATTCCAGGCTGACCTTAAACTCACTATGTACCCCAGGCTGGCCTTGGACTTGTGTGATGTTCCTGCCATAGCCTCTCTAGTGCTAGGATAACAGGGATATGCCACCATGGTCTTTTCTGCTGGGCTGTGAGACCCTCAGGCACGTGGGCTCATGGTCTCCCTGCCATATTTTTATCATCTCCAAGATGCAGCACACACTGAACAGGTGTGTAATTGCCTGTCCTCTGCCTTCTTCTGCAGGTGTATGTGACCCCCCACAGCCTTCATGTATGTAAGGCAGCACATGTGTGAGGTGTAGACACAGCTTTTTTAGGGGCTACAGGACTGGGCATTTGGGTGGACACATTGTTCTGTAATTGGCCTCCATCTCTGCCTCCAGGGCTTCCTGCATTGGCCATGCCTGTGCCCACTGAGGGCACCCCACCACCTCTGAGTGGCACCCCTGTCCCAGTCCCAGCTTACTTCCGCCATGCAGAGCCTGGCTTTTCTCTCAAGAGGCCCAGGGGGCTTAGCCGGAGCCTCCCTCCACGGCCCCCTGCCAAGGGCAGCATCCCTGTCAGCCGTCTCTTCCCTCCTCGGACCTTGGGCTGGCACCAGCCCCAGCCTCGGAGAGTGTCATTCCGGGATGAGGCCTCAGAGCTCCTGCAGAGCCCTGGGTATGACCCACACAGGCCAGAGTCCTTCTTCCAGCAGAGCTTCCAGAGGCTCAGCCGCCTGGGCCACGGCTCATTTGGAGAGGTCTTCAAGGTGGGTAAGAGAATGGCTTCCCAGGCCTGCCTATGAACCCCTTGGCTTCTCACCCCTGGGTGGGACAGTGTCCTGGGCAACCTGCCCTTTCCTCTCTGACAGCCAGCCTTTCCACTGTGCATGATTGGCTGCTCTCCCATGCTCCCCATGCAGGCTCTCCCAGGGCTGTTCTGTGTACACTGGTGCCTTGTCTCAAGCCTGGCATGCTCTTTGGTGCTCTCAGCTGCCATCTCTCTACCTGGAGCCAGCTGTGCTGGGGTCCTTGGCGAGCTTTGCCTCGCTCCTGGAGCAGGCCCAAGTGCAGTGCCCAACCTGTCCCCCAGCACTGGCAGTCTTGCCACCCTGCCTGCCATGTTTTTTTCTTAAAATACATTTTGTTATTAATTATATTTTCTTTGAAATGATAGCTTTCCCTTGGAATATTGAAGGAAATATTGTTAAAAATGCAAGGAGCATAGATCTTTGGATCAGCTATCTTTTTAGAAAACAGCTTGCATATAACACAGCATACTGCCCCTGGGGTTCTGGAGACCTGGAGTCTCCAGTCAGAATAGAGGCTGTCTCAGTGTACCACACTGCTGATGGGGTTTATTTTTTAATTAACAAAAAAAGTTTTTACAGTGGGAATTGATCCTAGGGCCTTTGCACTGAACTACATCTCCAACCTTTTTTAAATTTTATTTTTTATTTTAAGACAGAATGTAAGTTGCTAAGTTGTCTAGTTTTGAACCTGTGACCCTCCTATCTCAGCTTCCAAGAGTGCTGGGATTATACGCATGTGCCACCACACCTCATTTACATATATGAACTATGGTTGTGTCCCTTGTGGCCCACATCCCCACTCCACCACCTCTCTTCCAGGTGCGCTCCAAGGAAGACGGCCAGCTCTATGCAGTCAAGCGCTCCATGTCGCCATTTCGGGGCCCCAAGGATCGGGCTCGCAAACTGGCTGAGGTATGCGGCCATGAGAAGGTGGGACAGCACCCACACTGTGTGCGACTGGAGCAGGCCTGGGAGGAGGGCGGTATCCTGTACTTGCAGACAGAGCTGTGCGGACCTAGCCTTCAGCAACACTCTGAGGCTTGGGGCACCAGCCTGCCAGAGACCCAAGTCTGGGGCTACCTTCGGGATACCCTACTGGCTCTGGCCCACCTGCATGGGCAAGGCCTAGTCCACCTTGATGTCAAGCCGGCCAACATCTTCTTGGGGCCCCGTGGCCGCTGCAAGCTGGGTGACTTTGGGCTGCTGGTGGAGCTGGGTACAGCCGGAGCTGGTGAGGCCCAAGAAGGAGATCCCCGCTACATGGCTCCTGAGCTGTTGCAGGGCTCCTATGGGACAGCAGCCGACATATTCAGGTAAGGGCTGGGACATGAAAGGGTCATGTTGGGCTGTAGGCAGTGCTTCCTGTGGGTGGTCTGTGCAGAGAATGACTCCCTGACCCCAAGTCTGAAGGATACTTGGCCTCAGGCCTGGGGGATAGCCCCTTCCCTCGAGATGGGTCTGCGGAGCTGGCTGCCCATAAGCAGCAAGTCCCCTGGAGATCTTTTGTATAGACTCACCATCTCCTCATAGCTCTGCAGGAGGATCAACCATTACTCCACTGCAGAAGGGACTTGCCCCAAGTCCCCAGTTAGAAGCTGATGCTGGGCACTGGTTCCAAGTCCACACTGGCAGGCACTGCACTTCCTCCAACAGTTTATCTGATGATCTTAGCAGAAGGATGGTAATACCAGTAACCATGGAAACCTTGGAGCCTGTCACTGAGGTGCTATAGGACCCATCACAGCAATGGCAATGTGTAGGCTACACTAGAGTACAAGATTCACACTTCATGACAAGGTCCCCATTCTGCCTGTGGCTTATTGGCCCTTTTGGGGCCTCCTTAGAAGTTCTCACATTTCTTTCCCCACTTCTGTGGCTTCTAGTAGATGAGAGCTATCTTTCTCTACCCTCTTAAGAGGCCATCTGGGACTGGGGTCAGTGTCCCAGGGCCCACTCTGGTCATTTGTGTCCCCATCCCTTGTCTTTCCCAGCCTGGGTCTCACTATCCTTGAAGTAGCCTGCAACATGGAGCTACCCCATGGTGGGGAGGGCTGGCAGCAGCTGCGCCAGGGATACCTGCCCCCTGAGTTCACTGCTGGTGAGTGGGGATCCAGGGATGATCTCTCTACCTGTGGCAGGGAGTGGCTGCCCATGGGGCTACTATTAAGCTGTGTGTTTGGTCTGGTTTGTGCCCTCGGGTCCTTGATATGACCCTGCCTCATGAGCAGGTCTTTCTGCTGAGCTGCGTTCTGTCCTTGTCATGATGCTGGAGCCTGACCCCCAGCTGCGGGCCACAGCTGAGGCCCTGCTGGCCCTGCCCATGCTGAGGCAGCCACGGCCTTGGAGTGTCCTGTGGTACATGGCTGCTGAGGCCCTGAGTCGAGGCTGGGCCCTGTGGCAGGTAAGCCCCCACGTGCCAGGATGCCGTCTGCACCCTGCATCAGGACCACCTGTGCCCAGGATCAGGACCTACCTGGCCTCCTAAGGCTCAGTCTCCCTGCAGGCCCTGCTCACTTTACTGTGCTGGCTCTGGCATGGCCTAGCTCACCCTGCCAGCTGGCTGCAGCCCCCAGGCCCACCAGCTACCCCACCTGGCTCACCACCCTGCAGCCCACTTCTGGACAGCAGCCACTCTAGCAGCTGGGAGGATGACAGCATAGGGTAGGTGAATGCTCAGGATGCTTTGGGGTGAGGGGAGACATCACTGTAACCAAATGCTACATAGGAAGAGGTCCAGGTCCCATGGAGAGAACTGTTGGTTTGAAAGCCTGCCACAGTCCTGATCCCATTATACCTCAGGGTACAGTCTGGCCTGTGTGAATGCAGCTCAGCCTAGAGATGACAGCTGCACACAGCCAGCTGTATACCACCTGCAGCAGGCAGGCTGGCCTGTCGGGATAGGCAAGGAGGAGCCCCCACCTCAGTAAAGTCTACTAGTGCTCATCACCCTTTCCTGAGTGAAAAAAGTCTCCAAGACCTTGGCACCCTCCATCTCACCTTGGTCCCAAGTGAAAGGGTGTAATTAAAAAATTACTACAAAGGAAAGCTACGTGCTCTAGACGCATAGCTTTTAGGAGGAATACCTTTTTTTTTTCTTGGTACCAGGGATTGAACTCACGACCTCATGCTTGCCAGGCAGGCGCTTAAGCCACTGAGCTAAATCCCCAGCCCAGGGATCCCTTCTTTATACTGTCATTCTTGGTCTGGGGGCCACTTTAGAGCACAGAAGAAGTGCTAGGAAAACTTCATTTATCAGAAGATCACTTAAAATCCACCTTCAAGTTGTATATGCTTTGAAAAGGGACAGAGTTGGCCTTTGGGGTATGGTCAGGTGGACTTGGAGATGGTCAAAGCACACTGTATTTTACCGCCCCATGTTGGGTCAGAGCTGGTCTTGTCTTGTGCCCCCAAACCCCAACACCAACACCGTTCTTGTCTTGCCCACCCTCTTACAGGCCTTCACTTTCCCCAGAGGCCGTCCTGGGCCCAGCCACCAGGAGCACATCCACACCCCAGGGCAGGTGCATACTGAGGTGAGCAGGCTCAAGGGCTGGTGCTGGCTGGGATTGGCTTTGGGATCCTGAGTGTCATTCTTTTTTGTTCCTTCCCCCCAAGGAATGCCCTAGACCTGAGTGACATGGACTCAGAGCCTCCTAGAGGTTCCTGTCCTTCTTTTGAGCCTCGGAACCTCCTTAGCCTGTTTGAGGACTCGCTAGACCCAGTCTGAACCACAGGCCCAACTTTGGTGCTTTTAACCTTGGAACCCCTTTCTTGTTCCTCCCTTGGGAAGGTGGGATCCCTCTGGGAATTCCTGTATCTAATAAAAAGTATTTGAATCTTGGGAGTCTCCAAGCTTGCTCGAGTAGGAACACAATGCTTCCTGTCCCTTTATTAATGTTGCCCAGGGTCTTAGGCCTCTGGGAGGACCCAGCTCTGAGGTTGACCCCTGCTGCAGAGTGTAGTTACCTGGCCTCAGGCCAGAGGACCAGAGCAACACGCTGTGGAGCAGAAGTTTCCTGAGTGTGTACATCCCCAGTTAGGCAAGTTGAACCATCAGCCCATGGTCCTTAAATGGGGCCTGGGTCTGGGGTCACTCCACATCCGTGCCTGTTGCCTGGGAAGAGCAGCCACTGCCCTGCTGCTTGTTAGACACTTGGTTGAAGAAAGGCTAGTGCCTACTTGGTCCTAGGAAAAGGAGGTGGTCCTGCTGCCCTGGATCCTTACTCCAGTCTCTTGGTCAGGAGAAGGAGCTTCTGGCTGCTGGGGAAGCATGCAGGAGAACAGACAGAGGTCAGGAAGCAGGGACAGAGGGCCTGACCTCTACAAAAGGGGATGGGTTAGATGATGGCTCTAGACTGGAGTTCTGTCTGAGATACAACTCCAGAGCCCCTCTGCCCAACCCTTACAGGTCACAAGGATAAAGAGGTGAGTGAAATGTCCTCCAGCTGATACAGTAAAGGAGCAAAGGCAGGGAAGGGAAGTTGGAATTCCACACCTGGGTAGAAGGAGAGGTTAGTCCATAGGGAAGAATGAAGAGATGAGCAGTCTCAGCTGGGAAGTCCTGTGCACTGGTATCATCCAGGGAGCCTGCTCCTTGCAGACCAGCAGAAGGAGGGAAAGTGGCTTTATTGGTCCCAAGAGAGCACAGGTAGGCAGGAGGCAGCTCAGTCTGGGGAACAGGCATGTCGAGCGGCCCAGAGCAGGTCAGGCACAACACCGGCGTGCAGCTGGAGGATGGAGCCGACGCTGAGTAGGTGCATGATCTGGTGGGAGTTGCCCCAGTAGTCGAAGTGGCCGGGTCCCCAGCGCTCTGGCAGACGGGCCACGTTCACCAGCCCTCCAAGCAATGCCAGTGCATCCATGCGAAGGTAGCAGGGCAGGGAGCCTGGGGCCCCTGAGCCTAACCCCACTCCACGGGCCCCAAACACCAGCAGGCGGGCCCCAGCTTGCCAACCAAAAGCTCGGAGCCGCGCACTGGTAGAGGGGGCTGTGAGGGCGCGCCAGCCAGCCACGGCTGACAGTATAGTGTAGCCTACCAAGGCAGCCGGGCGCAGCCAGGGCCTGCAGGCCAGGGTACAGTGTATGATGGGCAGAGCCCCTGCAGAGAGAGAAAGAGGGCAATCAGCTGAGGCTGCCCAGGGATCATGCCAGAAACCCTTTCCTCCCCCTCCCTGGAGCCCTGGCTCACCAAGAGTGTTGACGAGGCAGACCCCACACATATCCAAGGCGAGAAGCCGGGCGTACACTGGACTGCCCCCTTGGTGGCACATGAAGAGGTGATACAGCACTGAGGCTGCAGGAGGGGCCAGGCAAGCCACACAGTGTGTGCCCCCCAGCCAGCCATCCTTGCCCAGCTGACCCCAGGGCATGGTCATCGGCACCAGCACCAGGAAACCCAGCAGGGCCACCCCTGGGGGAGGAAGACAGTAAACAGATAGTTTTAGCGTAGGTCACTTCCAAAATGGGACCAGTCTAGAGTTAACGCAAGAGGGATAAGAGACAGATCTGAAGTTGACCAGCAATCCAGCAAGGAGGCAGCTCAGGGCCACAGACTTTCAGAAACTGTCATGGCTCACTAAAGTTCTGGGAAGTAGAGACCATGAGACCTATTCTCTATGCCTGAGGAAACAGGCATAGAAGCCAAATAACCTGCCCCAGGTGAACTAAGCAGTAAGCAAAGGACCTTGAAGAAGCCCAAGGAATCTACTTCCCAAGCTGCCCTCACCACTCAAACTGGAGGCCCCACCTGCCTGTCCTGAGGTGTCCACCCTGGGAGGCAGAACCTCAGCCTGCATTCTCAGTAGGACATGTGGGCAACATACCAGCCCCAGGGCTGCGAAGTACCTCTCCCCAAGTTCCCATACAAATGGAGTGTTGAGGCATTTTTGTCTTCCAGAAAGGGCCAAGGCCAGATACGTCCAGAGGGAGAGCAAGGGGCTGAAAGCTTGTTTTGTTTGCTCTCCAGGGCCTCCATTCTCCAAACTCAAAGCCCTTCTGGGAGATGCCCAGCCCTCCCTACCAGCAATGTTAGTGGCCCAACTGGGGGCAAACCAGGACACTAGCTGCCAGCCTATTTTTGGAGGGGGTCTGGCCTATCCATAGTTTGTCACCAGGGAAAGGCCCCAAGGCTAAACCCAGGCAGCTCTGGGCCCCTTTCCTGGCTGGGCCGGCTCAAGGACGGGCAAGTCTGTGTCAGCAGAGTGCTGTGGGTGGCGGAGGAGGGGCAGGGCGCACCGAGGCAGGTGGGAGACGACACACACTATCAGGCAGAACCCAGGCAAGGCTGCTGGAGTGGGGGTGGCACTGGGGCCTGGCAGTGGTGCACTTCTCGGTGCACTTCCTTGTCCCAGGCCCTTCTCGACACAGTTAACACCCATCTCCAGGACGGGTGCCGGCTGAGAAGGGTGCCCAGGGCACTGGGATTATGAAGAAGTCGGACACCAGGCTCCTTACCCCCAAGGCTCAGCGGGATTAGCTGCATCTCCCCCTCACTCTGCTCCCCTCTCTCGTCCTAGGTCCCCCTGCTGAGAAAAGCGGAAGCTGGCGCTGCTTGAACAATGGCAGCTTTGTCACTGTAGCTCCTAGCCGAGTCAGGGCCGGGACTAGCCTGGGCCAGGGCAGGATGGTTTGGGGCCCGGGCCCACACACGCAGGGTGGGGAGCAGGATGCCTGGAGCGGGGTGCGGCTCACCATGTGTGTAGATGTTGCCCAGCTCGTTGTGCAGGTAGAAGAGGCTGCGCAGGCAGCCCGAGCCGCTGCTGGCCGGCCGGTAGCCGGTCAGTACGAACTTATTGAACTGGAGGTGCGGTGGCGAGCTGGCCCAGTCCAGTAGTCGTGGCCCGGCCAGGAACGCCATGGCCCCGAGCCGGGCTTTTCCTGCAGTAGGGCCTCCTCTTCAGCAGGGCTGCAGTGCCGAGAAGCTCATGCTTGCTGCCTCGCGCGGCAACGCCTCGCACACCAGACTGTGGACCCGGCCCACTTTGCTCCCGTGCTGCGTGAACCCGCTGCCACCGCGCGTGGGCAGAGGTTGGAGATGCTGGCGCCCGCGCAAAGCGGCCGGCTGCGCCCGGGGAAGGCGCGCCTTAGGAGTAGCTTTCCTAGAGGAAACGGCCACAGCGAGTCTTCAGGTCTTCTCAAGGAAGCCCGGAGGACAAGCGCGGCAGGACAAGGGAGGGGACGCCAAGCTCCGCCCCGGGCTCCTCGCCCCCGTCACCCTGGTGGTGTTTCGCGCGCTGGATTCCTGACGTCTACACTGCCCGGCCCAATGGGCAGGACTGGCGGGGGAGCTCCTCCCCCAGCTGCCTAGGCCTCCTCCTGTTAGCATAATATATACAGTTCCAGCCTTATTTGCATGGGGCAATTGTTGATTTGGGACCTGAGGTCCTGGTTCCACATGTTCTGCCGAAGTGACCTGGCATTTGGTGCCCCCCAGGTTCGCACCTGATCTTTCTTATGAGCCCTAGGTTGTCACATTTTTGGGCACACACCCTCAAGGGCGCAGCCCCCGCCACCCAGCCCCACCTTGCTGTTGGGGCTCTGTCCAAGGTGCTACTGGCGCAGGCCACTTTGGGAGGGTCCAGACAAGCTCCTGAGCGCCCTCACTCAAGTAGGAGGTGCACGAGGACGCGTCTAGCCTGGGCCTGGACCAGCTCACTCCTTAGCGCTCCCACAGGTGCACCTTTCGCCCTGTCCAGAACAGGTAGGACATGGAGAGGAGCATAGAAGGTACGAGGAGAGGGGAAAAGTCCAGTTCCATCCTGTCCACCTTGGGTGAGTCAGCACATCTCGCTGACCACCAGCCTTCCCTGTCCTACAAGATACACCCATCCATTCTCAGTCCCCTCATCCTCTGCATTCCAGAAGGCTCCACCAAATTCATTGTGTGAAACACCTTTCATTTCATGAGTACAGGAAATTCTCTACTGCTGTACCTCACTAACATAGCTGCTCCCTTCATGTAAGAACTTTGGAGGCCTGTACCAAATCAGGTGCTCTATGTAAGGTGTAAAGTAGAACTTTTGTTGACTGCTGACTTCTTACTGAGGGCAGCAGTCCAGGACCACCACACGAGGGGCTCAAAGACCACTGAAACCAGAGACCATCCCCATATCAAGGTTCATGGGTTGGGAAGCTAGATTTTTCTTGTCCTTTGGTCTAAAACACCTGGACCCCAAAAGTCAGGCCAAGTCCCCACCATAGCATTAGATGCTTCCCGTTCCATTTCTGGTGTCCCAAGATGGTCAGAGGCCGATCTTCCTTTGAAGGAGTGGAAGACCGAGGTAGGGTGCAGCGTAGTGTCTCAAGTGTCCATCCCAATGGCACAAGGTCCCATGGCCTACAGACCCTGTGGGACAAAGTCTGGGAGCAGTCAGAGAGCAGAGATGAGTGAACGCAAGGAACTCTGGCTGGAAGCACTCAGGGGTCGGTAGCCTGTGGTAGGACCTTCAGCCTGGGGGTCACCAGTAGGGCAAGGCAGGGCCATTCCTCTGGGCCTTCGGTACCACACAGTCCAGCTTCTCCCAGTGCCCCTGGAAGGTCCCAATGTTGGTGGCCCTTTTCCTGGAGCAAGCAAACAGTTCCTAGGGAAGGAGTAGACATCAGCTGGACCCCTACTCAGTCCCACCCCCAGCATCCTATTCTGTCTGGGATCCCACATGTAGCTGTGTGTGCACCCAAAGCCTCAAGAGCACAGGAGTCCTTTTCTAGCTTCACTCCCACCTGGGGGCCCAAGTCCCCACCGGGACCCCAAGTCCCCACCAGGGCCTCAATCCCTTGGATTCTGATTTGTCAGGTTCCTGGCACTTGGTCCACCCTCAAGCCCTGCCCCAGTGCCCACACCATCGTCGGCGTAGGAGACGCAGCAGCAGCGACAGGAGCAGGAAGAACAGCACGGAGACAACTGTCACCACTGAGAAGACCCGGGCTGCGGATACAGTTGTAGTTAGGACAAATTCCTCCTTCTCCCCCGGGGCCTTCTCCCTGACTCACCCCCACCATCCACTTTTCCTGCGCCTCACCCCCCATTGCAGCCTGCAGAGTCACAGGCCTGGGGCTGCAGCTCGCATTGGCCCCGCCAGGAGTCTCCTCCGGGGTCTGGGCAGATCCCTTGGGCTGTGCAAGGTCCTCGACTATGTTCTGCAGCCCTGCGGAGCCGAGAGTGAGGCGGGGTGGGGGGGCACGGGGCGGGCCGGGCCAGGGCGGGGCTCACCGCGGTAGGTGAGTGCGAAGCCCTGCGCGTGGCCACGAGCGTCGCTGTGGAAGGTGAGCAGGAGCGCAGGGACCCTCAGGCGCAGCGGCCCGGATGGCGGTGGGCGGGTCCCGTCGAAGGCCTGCAGCAGGCTTCCCGAGGTGACTTCGCGAAGCTCCAAACGGTCGCGCGGGTCTGCCAGCTCGAAAAGGCGGAAGGTGAGCTCCAGCGCTGCTCCCGATGGGCCTACCACCCAGCTGCAGTTCCGGTCTGGTCCGTACTCATCGGGAAAGTCCGGAGAGTAAATGACACCCTGAGGCGCTGTCCAGTTTCCCTGACAGGAGCCCACAGACACTGCGTGCAGGGCCAGCGGTCAGGACCGGGAGGTCAGCGGCGCTGTCCCTTAATGGCTGCAGCTCGTACTCCAGCTAGGCCTCA
The DNA here is from genome assembly GCA_004027295.1 of Dolichotis patagonum. Classification (NCBI taxonomy): domain Eukaryota; kingdom Metazoa; phylum Chordata; class Mammalia; order Rodentia; family Caviidae; genus Dolichotis; species Dolichotis patagonum. Next base: position 40,081 of record PVJX010006833.1, read on the forward strand.
ACCCAGGTCAGCCCAGTCCCCTCTTGAGACCCCACCCCAAATCTGGTCTTGCCTAACTTCCATAGGCTTTGCCTTTAGAATAATCCTTGCTTAGGTCTTGGTCTCCAGTTCCCTCTTCAGACCCATTGTCAGTTCCAATCCTCTTCCCAGGCAGGAACCCCAGCCTACCATCCCCTTTCCTGATTCTGTCCCTATTAGGGTATAGTGCATTTGCCCCACCTAGGCTTGTCTCCTCACCAGAAGGCCCCTCCAGCCTACCACTCACCTTCATAGACGCCTAGCCGCCCGTCGCCACCACACAGCTGGCCCGGATGGCCGAAACAGATCTGGTCACAGTCAGTGGCAGGTGCCCCTCGTCCCCGTGCCAGGTCGCTTTCAGAGCCACAGAAGCAGGCATAACCAGCCTCCACACCAGCCAGCTGGGAGCACAGACTGGGTGACCCCAAAGGCAGATACCCGGGTAGGGGTGGAGTGGTGGGCTCAGAAGAGGGAATCAGGCTAAAGGTTCAGAAATCAGTGCCAAGGTTTGGCATCAGAGTGTTAGGAGTTGAGTGGTGTTCTGAGATTAAGGTCAGTCAAGGATCATTGTGCAGTGGCCGTGGGCAGTACTGTACCTGATAGCCCTTCATGCGGCAGAAACGAAGGCACACCTGAACTGTGAGCTTCGTGGAAGTGCCACTGGGGCCACTGAGAGCCGGGGGTGTACCAGAGTCTACAAAGCACCCCAGGTAGCCAGGCACTGAAGGGACAGCGGGGTCAGGTTCCCACCTCCGAAAGCAGCCCTCCCATTTTACTTCCCATTCTCTACAGCCAGGCCCACTTACTGTGACATGTGGGGATGTCACAATAGCGCCAGTAGATGCCCTCTTCCGTCTCAGCCACGTAGCACCATGGTTGCACATCACCATCTGGGTTCCTGGGGGCGGCAGGGAACGGGTGGAAGGTTCAGAATCACTTTGCCCTTATGTGCAATACACAAGGTTCCACTCTGTTAGAGGCCATGCACACATGTTCTTTTGCCGTGTGTTTCTGGATATCAACTTGCATGTAGCTAAGTCATTAAAAGAAACTTGAGGGCTGTTGCTAGAACTTGATCTCATATTTTAGTTCTTTACCCTCACTTGCCATTTCCCTTGCCTCAGAACTATATAAATATATTTTGGCTTTTTGAGACAGGGTCTCACTATGCTGTTCAGGCTGGCCTTGAGCACACATTGTAAGTCAGACTGGTCTCAGATTTGCAACAGACTTTCTGCCTCAGCCTCCTGAGTGCTGAAATTACAGGCATGTGCCACCATGCCTGGCTATTTTATTTTATATTTATTTTTTGAGATAAGATTTCATCATATAGTTTAGGCCAGCTTTGAACTCATTATGGAGCCCAGGCTGGCTTCAAACTCACAGCCATCCTTCTGCCTCAGCCTCCCAGTGCTGGGATTCCAGACATGCACAACAATGCCTTACTTACAGCAGAGATGGTGAGCCCCAAACTTTGCAGTTCCAGAGAAGTGATCTCTCTAGTTCCCTGCCACTCCAGCCCCACTGTGGGTCAGATTCAACTCCCTCCATTATGCATAGTTGATGCGGCTTAAAGAAGTACAAGAGCCTGCCTTTTTACTCCAGGGTTTCCCAATAATCAGGCCTTGCTTAAATGGACACCAGATTCTTCTCCCTTGGCCCTGACCTGAGCTCTGCACAAGTTAGCCACTGAGATCTCAGTCCTTTTGCACAAATGTTCTGTGCATCCCACCCTGGGCCTCCCCCTGCACAAGATAGGCCCTGCCCCTCGCTTTTGACTCCAACGCCCCTAGATCCTCCAGCTGGGCCGCCGTGCAGAAGTTCTTTAGGTCCACAAGTAGCCCCCTCAGGTCACTGCCCGCAGCTAGGCATCCGGCCTCGCCCTCACCGGCAGAAGTTGTGCGCCCCCAGCCCCCAGCGGCCCTGCGGGTCACTGGCGCTACTGTAGCTGTGCTGCTGCGTCTGGTCCCAGAAGAGACACGGGCGTCCTGTCCCGCGTGGGCCTGTGTGGTTCTGGTGGCCACGGTAGTCGGCCCCATTCACCTGGAAGCACTCGGACAGACCTGCCGGGCAATCGCGGATCCTGTGGAGACTGGACCCTCCAAGGGCAGCCCCCCCACTCCCGCCTGGGTCACGTCAACACACCCCGGTGTCCGCCCCCGCGAGGCCCTCAGGCTGCTCAGCTGTTCTGGCCACCTGCTCTGCTGCCTCTCGGGCCTCAACCTCAGGGCCCCAACCAGCCCTGGTGGAGAGGCCGAGGACGGAGAGGTGACCAAGACTTGGTCCTGTGCCTGACTCACCTGGACTGTTCAGGCTTCCTGCCCAGGCCCTGCGCGGTTGCAGCAGCAGGAGAAAGAGGAGGAGGACCAGTAGGGCCCGTGTCCCCATCGTCCCCAACCTGGGAGAGTAGTCTTGGCCCCGGTACGACCCGACCGCCCCCTGGGCAGTTCGGGGTCTCCTAAGCGACCTTCGGAGCGTCGTCCTTTGCTGTCCTCTCACTCTCTGGACGACGCTGGCTGCCTGGGGGAAGATATCTCCCGGGGATCTTTGCCTCCCAGGGTCTGTACCTCTTGGAGGTGTCTCTCTGCCCCTGTCCTTGCCTGAGGGTCTCGGGGCGGGGGTTCTAGCCGGGCTTTCTCAGTCTCTGCTTCTCTGCTCCGGGTAGTGCCTCGGCGTCCGCACCCTCCCCCTTCTGCTGCGCCTGGCTGTCTGCCTCTCCCTCGCCTGGGTCTCTAACGCGCTAGCTCTTACCCGCCTCACTCCCCCCCACTCCGTGGGTCCACCCCCACCCCAGGGCGGGAAGCCCCGCCCGGGACAGGAGCGCAGGCAGCAGGTCCAGCCGCCTCCCACTCCCGCCCTCCCCCGCCTCCCAGGACCCCCAACATCCCGGCAAACCACTCCCCACCCCCTCCCTCTCTTCCAAGGGTCAATGCGAGTTCTAGTGGAAGGGTGTAGGGGGGACAGGCCGATCTAGCAGACAAGGGATCCTAAAATGGGACATGTAAGATTCCTCCTGCTGCAGCAGGGAGTCTCCAGGTCACACGCACCCTTATCCCAGTGCCTGCGCTCTCCCCCTCGTTCACCCATTCCTCCTCAGCAGCTCGCACTTGCGCTTACTCCTTCCCCAAGTTCCGATGCCGCTGGCTTCAAGGACGAAGCGCCACTCCCTGCCCCCGCACCCGCGAGACAGGCGAACCTCGATGGGCGCTCGGTTCGGGACAGGCAGGGGCAGCTGGCGTCTGGGGAGGAAGGCAGCTGCGCCCCCGGCCCCAGCCTTTCCCCTCTCCCCTCCCCTCCTTTCCCGGACCCCATCCCGGCGGCGCTCAGAGCCATGGGAGTGCTGTGGAATTCCCCCAGCGGTGCCCCCCACTTGGCGGGGGAGGGGGAGGGGAGCAGGCCCAGGCAGGCGTGGGGGGAATTTCCCCGCCCCCTCCTCCTATGCCCGACTCCTCAGAGTCCTCTGATCTAGCGCTGCCAGCCCGCTGCCCCCAGGGTTTGGGGGGAGGCCAGCGCAGGTGCGTGGGAGGGCGGAGGCCGAATGAAGTAGGTAGAGGGAGGCAGGGGGCCCCAGATCCTTTGCCCATCAGTCCAGCCTGTCACCCTACATCAAGGCCCCAGAGGCTGTCCACAGCGGGCCCGGCCAGCTCTCTGTTCCTAGCCTGATACCCATTCTGGCGGCAAATGGAGAAGCAAAATTTGGGGACAGGGTGGCACAGGGAAAATTCTGAGAGACCAAGGTGCCTGTTGGTAATCTGACCCACCGAGATTGCAGTTAATGCCTCAGGAAGTCTCCTGGATCTCCTAGGGTTGGGGACGTGTACTGGGAGATAGGGCATTAGAAGGAGGTGGCCCAGAGTCAGGGTGCCTCCTCCCAGGTTGAGTACTGGAGTGGGAGTTTCTTTTCTCTGCTGGCCTTACACTGAAACCCACCAGGCACCCCCTAACCATAGAGCCACCAGGGGCCACCTGTTCACCCTGATCTCCCTTGTCCCTCCTACCTGAGAGCCTATGAAGAATGTCAGGGTTCGGACACTGGTAAAAAGGGTGAGGCAGAAGACAGGGTCAGTCAGGATGGTTTTTTTTTTTTTTTTTTTTTTTTGTACCAGGAATTGTACTCAGGAGCTTGTGCTTGCCAGGCACGTGCTTATGCAACTGAGCTATATCCCCGACCCAAGCTGTCCATGTTCTAAATGAAAATCATGGGAGGACTGGTGGAGAAACCACACAGATGGGAGTAAGACAAGGATCCACCTTGGGGACTGGTCCTTCCAAACTTGCCTCCTGCAGAGGGCAGCTGAGGAGATGTAGGCAAGGACCACAAGTTTCTCCTGTCTCAGTTCGCTCCTGGAACCTCTCAGAACTAAGAAAGGCCTCAGAGTGTGCGTGCACACTCACACCCACCCTGCATTCAGCACTCAGTACTCTGCTGGCAGCAGCCTGTCTCTGCTCCTTAGGGCCATGCTGGGTGGGAATGGGGTGGAGTGGCGAGGTTTTCATCTCCCGGTTCCCCAGATCCACCAGCTGTGTTCAGAGGCCATTGGAAGCTGGTGTGGTGTTGGGGTTGAGATTCAAGCATTCTGCTCTCCATGACCCAAGAGCTAGTTGCAAATGCTGTCCTTATCCTATACTGTCTCCTCCCCCTTCAGGAGGGTCCCTAACCACAGGAATCTCTGAGTATAGAGACATTAGTTCTCTCTTGCCTTCTTTTGGGAGGCTCACATCCCTGCAGTGCACTTCACAGATGGGGATACTGAGGCCACGGAGGGACAGGGGTCAACCTAGGATCACTGGAGGGGAAGTGTCTAACACTGGTGGTAGGCTGGTACTCAAAGCAATGAATTCACAGGCACAGGCCTGCCACATGGGGGCAGCAAAGAGCCCAGGCTTTCGGGTTGGATGGAGAAGAGTCCTGTGCCAGGAGGGGCCTTGTCTTTTTTTTTTTTTTGGTGGTGGTGGTGGGGATTGAACTCACGACCTCATGTTTGCCAAGCAGGCACTTATGCCGCTGAGCTAAACCCCCAGCCCCTAGGGCCTTGTCCTTTCTGTCTTCCTGCCATGTAATACCACAGTCTCCAGGTTCAGTGGGGGAACATAGTAAAAATGTGGGGGACACTGAGATGAGGAGTCAGGCCACTTTGTCCCAGTAGACATCCCCAGGAGGTAGGTGCAGAGATTGGTGCTCGTTGAGCCCAGTACTTTTTTGTGCAGAAAGCCAGTCAGAGGGAGGGTGGACTCAGTGTGGAGTCAGCTGCTTTGGTCTTGTCTCTTTTGTTTTTTCACTTTTCGGTGGGGATAAATTTTCCTTTGAGGCCTGGCTCTTGTGACAGGGTATATGCAGCCACCAAGGCAAAAAGAGGAAGTAGAAACGGTCTGTGTGAAACAAACTGCCCTGGGGATCTCTGGGCAGGTCCTGGGGAAAATGAACCAGGTAGACCTCACCTCCAAGCCCCTTCTCCACCTGAGACCTGGAAGAGGGGTGCAGGGTGAGGAACACCTTTCATCAGCTCAGAAAGAAGCTTCCTGCAGAGGGATCCCAGAGTGAGTCACAAGATCCCTAGTCACACAGCTGTAATTCTGCAATCTCTTCTCATGGGAGAGCCTCATTCCTCCCACCTGCTCTACCCACCTGTGTTTACTAATGTTGGTTCCTTCAGCTTCTGCGCAAATCACTGGACCCTGTTTTCCTGCCTGCCTTGCATTAGGTGTGGTTACAGGAGCAAGTTCGGTGCACATCCTCATCACTACCAGCAGCTTGTTACAAATGCAAGTCCATCTTACAATCTGCCTTTCACCAAGATCCCTGGGTGGTTAAGTGCAGGAAGCACTAATGCAGGCCCCTGCTAATGGCTCTGCAGCAGCCTCAGTTTCTTTCTTTACTGAGTGGAGAGAGGGTCCAAGATACAAGGAGAGGTCATGCTAATTGATGAGGATGCTAAGGCTGAGTGGGCGGGGGAAGGTGGCAGCACCATAACTGGCACACCCCACCTTCTCCAGGTGCCTTTTTTTTTCTCCCCTCAGTACTAGGAATTTAACCCCGTGCCTTTGCACTGATCTGTATTCTCAGTCTTTTTTTTTTCTCTTTCTTCTCTTTCTTTCTTCTTTCTTTCTTTCTTTCTTTCTTTCTTTCTTTCTTTCTTTCTTTCTTTCTTTCTTTCTCTTCCTTACTTATGTACTTATTTGAGATAGTAGTTCACACTGGCTTTGAACATACTATGTAGCCCATGCTGGCTTCTAACTCAAGGCTCAGCCTTCCAAGGCCTGGAATCACAGGCCTGGGCCACCATGCCTACCCCCTTATTTTTAAGACAGGGTCTTGCTAAATTGCCCAACCTGGGCTTGAACTTGGATCCTTCTGTCTCAGTCTCTTGCATCACCACACCAGGCTTTCTACGCACCTCTTTTCATCCATGTCTGGCTCATAAGGCTTCTGTAACAAAGTTCCACAATCTGGGTAGAATCTCAAGTAACAGGAAATCATTGTCTCACACTTTGGGGACCATATGTTGGAGAGGGAGGTGTTGGCTGGGCTGGTTCCTGAAGGGTTTCTGTTTCAGGTGGTTTGTGTCAGTCTTTGGCATTCCTTGGGATATAGGAGCATCACTCCAAGGCACCTTTACTAGTCACATGATGTGCAGGCCTGTGTCCAAATGATCCTTTCCCACCCTGCCCCTACTCCCACCTCAATCAACCATTGGGCCCCTTTCATTCCCCAGTCCTGGACCTTTTCTTACCTTTGGGCCTGAACTCTGTGTTTCCCTCTGGCTGAAAATACCACCCCCTCCCCATCTTCCTTCACTGGGCCACTTCCTGCCTCAGATCTCTGAAGGACCTCTTCCAGGATGCTCCTCTGACCACGGCCCTCTCACCACCTCCGGAGTTGCCTGATTCTGCCATCACCTGGGAGCTGGGTGAGGACTGCATAGCAGGCCCTCCATCATACCGGGGGCGTTGCTCACCTTTGTACAAGAGGCCCAGAGTCGGGAGCCAGGCTCACCTCCACCTGGGCACAGCCAGAGGGACCCAGGTTTGAAAACTCACTTTGATTTTGTCCTTGATCTCCTAGGATTTGACATTTCTTGATCTCCCCAAGCCTCAGCTTCCCTGTGAAGCCACCAAATGCTCACAGCTAGGGAAACTGGATCTTCAGCAGCCGTCAGTCGCCCAGCAGCTTGGCCTTGGATGAGGAAACCAGGCTGGGGAAGTGAGACCAGCAGCCCATGCAGAACCAGGAGCAGTCTGCTGGGGGCGCCTGAGGACTCTGCCGCTTTGGGAATCCACGTGACTTTCTGGAATTTGGTCTGTCCCTGTGGATTGGAAACTGTTGGCGCAGTGGGATCCTCCATCTGTTTGTCCAGCTGGCTGGCCAGTCCATAGTGTCACTGTGCAGGGTCAGGAAGGGGCTCCCATCGGGGACTGGGGCTGTGTTGGGTGGCCAGGAAGCTTCCTCGGGCCCCTCCTTCTTAGGGCAGTCAGGGCAGGAAGGCTTTCGCTTTCGAAGGCTCCAGAGAAACGCATTGCTCTCTCAGGGAAGCTGGGCTCGGTACTGCAGTGAGCATGGCCAGGTGTGTTGGGGCCTCTGGGAGAGCGGCTGGGTGGATGGAGCATGGTCTACATTGTCTCTCACCCTTTCCAGACAGGTGAAGAGTCAATCATGAGCTGGTTCCAGAAACAGCTGGGCTGGAACATGAAGGTGAGAGCCACGCCCCCTAGCCCCCATCACCGCAGACTCCTGACTCTTGTCTTCTCTCTTCTCTCCCCAGAACTATAGCAGCAGCCAAGGGCTACAGATGCCCATAGGCATCCCCATTGCACTCGGAGTCCTGGCCCTCCTCGCCCTCCTCGCCCTGGCCTGTAACTGCCTCGCAGAGGTGCCTGCTCCCCCGCCCCATGCCCCCCAAGCCTCCCCTCTTCTGGCTGCTCCCCCACCTCACACAGCTCTCTGTGCTCCCAGGCCTGGAAATCCAAATGCAGACCCTGCTGCCAGAGGTGGTGGCACCTTCGCTCTGGAAATGACCTGCAGCTTGTATCCCTTCAAAGCTAGGATGAGTGGCAGCTGGAAACCCTCTCCACAAAGCCCAGCACACTGCAGCTCCCTTCCCCTCCAGCCTCAAGGGACCCTCAGCTTTGGATCAGAGGAGGCTGGAGTGTTGGCCTAGCACTAGCAAATGTTCAGAAATAATATGTTAACGTGGACACTGTGGCTTGAGTCCATAAGGGGAGGGCAGCAGGGTGCTGGGGGACATAAGGAGGGGAGCACTCAGGAACAGGTGCCCTCCCCCAGCTGTGGCATTGACTCCTTACCCTAAAGTGGCAGAGACTCTGTTGCTCTCACTTTTAGCAGTAGCCTTCCCTTTGGGGAAAACAGGGTTACCCAAAGGACAGCCAGGAGCTGGAAGAGTCACTGGTGAATGGCAAAGTGGGGAGAGGGGAGGCCAGGCATTGCCAAATAGGTGGTGGGTGCTGGGCTTGGCACCCCAGGCTCCACCTCTGGCCTCTCCCCCAAGAGGACACACCCACATGCAAGGCGACTTGGGACCTCTTCAGTCTTTCTGCCTCAGCTTGGGCAGCACAGGAAATGGTAAGATCCACCTGAGCATGTGTGGGTTCCCTGGCTGGGGGGCACAAAGCTGGTGGGGACCCCACACTCACCTTCCCAGACCTAGGGGAGCTGCTCTCCTGAAGTCATGCTGCCTAGGCTCCTGAGCTCAGCCTCCAGGGCTGTGTGACAGCACTTTCTGAGACAGGGAGGGCAAATTAGGAAGGAAAGTAGGTTAGGGGTTGTAGCCAGAAGAATTCTCAGATGGATCCCATATTCCTACTCCCAGGCACTTGCATGCTCCATGATCCTGTACCCTGCTGGGTAGACAGACCTGTGAGTGTACAGGTGTCTTTCTTGTGATCAGGTTATATTATGTGGCAACAGTGAAGGGATGTTTGCAGATAGTCAGCCATCATCGGTGGTGCATGCCTGCAATCCCAGCACTCTGGGAAGCTGAGGCAGGAGGATCTCAAGTTTGAGCTCAGCCTGGGCAATTTAACAAGATCCTATCTTAAAAAAAAAACCAAGTGGGGACTGGGGAGTTGTCTTTGAGTTAAACAAAGGAGATGGGGCTGGGTGTGATGGTGCACACCTATAGTCCCACAGATTTCGGAGCCTGAAGCTGGCAGATGGCTGAGGCCAGCCTGGACAGCACAACAAGAGCCTGTCCTTCAAAACCAAAGCACAAAGAAAAGTGTGGAGAGATGAGCCAGGAGGGCTGGATTCAGTCAAGCCTTAGAGCAGAAGTAACAGAGATGCTTGTCTTGCTGCTGAAGAAACAAATAGCCTCGAGTTCCACCCATAGCTTCAGAGAAATGACTTCTGCCCTTGGCCGTGCAAGCTTGGAAGACGACCCTGCACTAACTGCAGCCTGAGACACTTGGGGCAGAGGACCCCTTTCAGCTCTCTCAGACCCCTGGGCCACCAAATATATGAGATAATAAATGGGCATTTTAAGCCACCAAGTGTTCGGTGATGTTTTGGGCAACAAAGTGTGTTCCAGAGAGGACAGGCTTTGGGGGAGAAGTTGGCAAGGGTGGGGCTCTTGTCAGCCAAGGGCTTTGAGGGGTCAGGGGGATGCTGGCAGGAGTATGCTCAGCCCAAAGTGGGCTCCCTGAAGGCAGGTGAGCATCCTGGTTGTATCCTGTCCCTTATCTGGGACTTCGGACTGGGGACAGGCTACCAATGGGTCTCCTCCTCAGAGAATGGGATGCCTTCTACTGGGGTGGGTAGAGGTGGCATTGAAACCAGCAACAGGTGGTCTGAGGCCTGTGGGATGCTGCTCAGTTGTCTCCAGAGGCCTCCTGGGATAAACTGGCTTCTGATCGTTAAGCCAGGTAGTCATTTCAGATATGGAGCCAGGGAGAGGGACCCTGGGCCAGGGGCATGTGATGCAATACACATTTGAAAAAGTTCTCAGACCCCAGCTATCATGGGGCCCAGTGGAGATGTGGTGCATGTAGGGGCTGCTACAGTCATTGGTGTGTGTGTGTCTGGGGCCCAAGGTGAGTTGGGGGCCAAAGGATGGGGATATGTGTTAATACAGAGATCTACTAAAAGGTATTGTGGTGCCATACTCAGATTCCCCAAATCCTCTAGCACCCTAGAGGACCCTATAGGAAAGAGCCTCCTTTAGCCAGTTAGCAGACTTAGGGAAAAACCAGACTGCATCCTGGAGGATGAAAATGTTCTGGAATTAGATGGTGAGGATGGGAGCACAGCTCTATGAATGTACTAAAAGCCACTAAATTGTGAAAATCGAGTCATATGTGAATTATATCTCAATGAACTGTTATTAAAGAGAAAACAATCTCAGCTACTCAAGAGGCTGAGACAGGAGGATCATAAATTTCAAGGATGGGTGGGGCAATTTTAGTGAGATTCTGTCTAAAAAAGAAAAAGGCTGGGGATGTAGCTCAGGCAGAGACCTTGGGTTCACTCCCCAGTACTTCAAAATAAACCAATACATAAATAAAAATTTAAAACTACAAAAATAACTTACTAGGCATGGCAACACACACCTATGATCCCAGCACTCAGGAGGCTGGGACAGGAGGATCTCCTCAAGTTTGAGGCTAGCTCGTGCTACATAGTGAATTCAAGGCCAGCCTGAACTGCATAGTAAGACCCTATCTCAAAAAAAAAAAATTTAGAAAAAGGTTGGAGTTATAGCTCAGTGGTAGAGTACTGAGGTTAATCTCAGTATGGGAAAAAAATAGATCAAGGTTTGTGGCAGCACTGACAACTTATGGGTTACAGGAAGGACAGTACCAAGGGTGCCTCTAGATTCCTGCCAGGGTAGTGGTCCATCAGTCAAGAAACCAGGACAGTCCCTTTCCTGCTGGTACTGCTAGTGGCCCTGGCAGTCTGGGGAAGGCCCAGGGAAGCTGGGTGCCCAAAGCTGGTCTGCAGGAAAGAGGGCGAGGCTGGAGCTGCTAACAGACCGAGCTGTGGTGGCCCGTGAGAGTGGATGTGCGGATGGGGCTGTGTCCAGCTCCCAGGACACCGATCCCCATGTTAAGAGGTTGGGTGGTGATGAGGAGTTCACACAGGGGTGCTGAGCAGGAGAAGCCATCAGGAGAGGTCAAGGAGGGGTGTTCGGTGCTCAGGAAAGCTCTGAGAAGCATCTGCTGACCTTGGTGACCAGGCTGTCCTTACTCTGTCTTGACAGAAGAGATGGGGACAGGAGTTGAGCTGGGACAGAGGACAGAGCCATAAGTGTTTCCATGAAGCTCATCTTACCACCTTAGGGACGAGGCCAGGAAGGCCAGTGGCTCTGAGAGCTTGCCATTGCCATTGTTTTCAGTTTGAGTTCCTTGTCACACTTTTGCAATCCTTGGTAATAGTTTTTTTAAGGACAGTTTCATCGTGTTGTCCAGTCTAGTCAAATTCCTGTGCACAAGTAATCCTCCTGCCTCAGCCTCCTGAGTACCTGGGACTATAGGCACATTCCACCATGCCCAGCTATTTTTTTTTTTTAATTCATGAGACATTGTTTTGCAGTTGGGCACAGACACATGCCAGTGCCCGGTGGTGCAGATATAATATTTTTTATGTTTTTCTGCAGTACTGGGGATTGAACCAGGGGCTCCCACATGCTAGGCAAGAGCTCTGCACATAAGCTACGTCCCCATTCCTTTTAATTTATTGCTTTTATTTGGTTTTTGATTTTATTTTGAGACAGGATCTCACTATGTAGCCTAGGCTGGCCTCAAACTAGCTACATAGATTAGGCAGAACTCCAATTTATAATCTTTTTGCCTCAGCCTCCATAGGTGTGTGTCATTGCACCTGGCTTCTTTTTATTTTAAAAATTATTTACTAAACTGAGCTTAGTGATGCACACCTGAACTCCCAGCAATCAGAAGGCTGAGGCAGGGGAAATCTCTCGATCTGGGTCACGTGGTGAGTTCAAGGACAGCTGACCTACAGTGAGATCTTGTCTCAAAAGAAAAGAAAAATAGTATGTTTTTTCAACAGATGGTATTATTTCTGTGTGATGTGGGACCCCAGTGATGTGCGGGACCACAGAAAACCCGCTCTACACTGCTGGCCCTTAGAGAAGAAACTGAAAATGTGTGTGCAGCAGTCTCAGTGACCAAGGTTACCCAAGCAGTAGCTCTCCACGCCGATAAATGTCTGAAGCTAATGGCCACCACTTTAAGCACCTCTTGTAATCACAGAAGCCAAAGGTAACTTGTATTCATCTTCTATCTCAATAAATTTAGTACTAAAATATTTATACAAGTTTTTCTTTTCCTGAAGTGTGTATAGGTTTTTCTTTCTTGTCTTTTCTTTTTTTTGACAGGGTTTCACTAAATTGCCCAGGTGGGACTTGAACCTGTAAGGCTCTTGCCTTAACCTCTCAGTTATCTGGGATCGTGGGCATTGGCCACAACATCTAGCTTATGGTAGGGTGTTTTGGGGGAGTCTCCGAGCAGAATGTGGGAAGCAGAGGGTAGGCTGCTGAGGGCCTTCACTGGCTGCCTGATCCACAACAGCAGCATCTAGGAGGAAGACTTGGTATGTTTCGTTCTGGGACAGCTCACAGCTCTGGAGCCACAGTACACCTGTGAGGGGCTCACACCAGCTTGTTGTGGCCGAGTGGATCCGCAGCAGAGCTGGGTAGCCTGCAAAGTCATCCAGGGCAACAGCTGTCTTGGTGTCCTGTCCACATGCACACTGGCCATTATCAGCAACATGAATATCCCAAAAAGGGGGAGAAGCTGGTGTTCCTCTCAACTGTCTTCACGCCCACTTTTGGGTGTTGTGACTGTGACAAGTGAATAGGGAAGATGACAGTCAGACCTATGGAGACCCAAGGTGGAAGCTGCCACTTGTTCTTGAGTGCAGGTGCCTTCTTTGGCTGTGGTGCCTCCAATGGCATGCACACTTGTGGCACAGAGGGTCAGATGGGGTCCCCTGTCCCACCCCATGCAGCCCATCTCTCTCAGCCTCATGGTCAAATGCAGCCACTGTGTTGAGTGTCCACTGCCAAGGGCCAGCAATGCTGGGATGATTGGCAGACAGCAGCGGTGCTGGTTGGGAGCCACCTGTCAAATCACTCTGCCCTCTTCCTATTTTCAGTATTGGCAATTAACCCAGGGCCTTTGCCTCAAGTCCACATAGCGAGTCCTTCTTTTTTATTTTATTTTCAGACAAGGTCTAAGTCACTAAGTTGTCCAGGTTGGGCTTGAACTTGAGATCCTCCTGCCTCCACCTTCCAGAGTGCTGAATTATAGGCACATACCACCATATCTAGCTTAGACCACCTTTTTGACTAGGGGTAGATCTGGTAGGTGGAGCCCAGGAAACCCAGTAGTTAGTTAGGGTCAGGTCATGGGCTAGTATGACAAATGGGGAGTTAGCTGTCTAGAAGATAGAGGTGTTTGTGGGGTGACTGTACTTTGCTGGTTACCACTCCTATTTCAGGCTTGCACACATGTTCACAGCTAAGACAGTGGCAGCAGACTTGAGCCTCTTTCAGCAATGTGACCTGCTCCATCACAGTCTGCCATGGTGCTGCCTTACCACCAGACCTCAGCATCCCTGCCTGAGGTCCCTGCTCCATGGCCCCCACCCCTCTTTGTGACTACTTCTGCCCAGGGAACTGCCCAACCACACCTATCACTTCCCAGATACACAGCCCTGTGACTCAAGAGTGTATGGCTTCCTGGTGGCCACCTGTTTTCATGGATGAGATGCAGATATACAACAGGCCTGCAGTGAGATGGAAAATAGGATTTATTGGAGGAAGCAAATGAGCTGGGGGCCAGGGGGCACAAGCTGTCACTACTCAACAGGGATGACAGTTCTGTGGCCAGTTTGCCAACAGAGGGGACCCTGCCACCATACTGCATGCTCCCTCCATTATTACAGGGTGGGGACAGAGACCTGCTGTCTGGGGGCGCAGCCTTGTTGGCATGCAGGAGGCTCTTCAGTCCCTGGCAGGTGTCTCTGTGCCCCTTAGAGGACAGCTCAGCCAGGGTGCCTTGGCAGGTTCTCTGCTAAGCTCCTGTGTGGAAGGAGGGCTGCACCTCACCACTGCCTAACTCTCCACCCTCGTGCAGTGGGTAAATGCAGGTGACCAGAGGGGCACTGTGCAGCCCAGGTATCTTCCCAGTGCTGGCTGCCACTGCTGGGAGGGACATTTGCTATGGGAATTGTGTCACAGGATGGCAAATCCAACAGGGGCCTGCTCCACTGTGCTTGGGGCTGGCCACACCCAACGGGCAGCAGGCAGCCAGACCAGGAACTGTCAGCCCCACCAGTCCAGAAAAGGCCGTGTGGCCTGTGCTAGCCTGGGAAGGGTACTCATCAGAAGGAGCAAAAGCCCCTGCCTGAGCAGGTCTTGGGGATGGTATTTCACAGGGCCACATGGGACCATACCTGCTGCAAAGTCTGCAAAATTTGTGCTCCAGTGCTTGTGGCTCTGGGCAGCAGAGTGGGAATAGAGCCTCTCTGCCCCATCCAGATGCCCCCTCCAGAGTTTTCTGTGCCCTGCACTGCATTTCCCTGCCTACCACGCGCCACCAGGTCTGGGTGCTGTTTTTGCTAACTCAGGGACACTGTCCAAGCGCTGGAAGACCTCTGAGGAAACAGCTATCAATACTTGGGAATGAAAGAACTTGTCAAGCAACTCTAGATAGGTGGAAAAATGCCTGTGTGGATGGGAAGCATCTGGGACAGCAGCTCACACGGAGTCATCTCACTGGGCCTTGCTCTCTGGCCTGGTCTCCTCGACATTCCTGATTGCAAAAGGATGCATACGATTACAAAGACTTAAACAGGATGGACACAGATGATAGAAAAAGATAAAGACTCTTGGAATCTTTTTTCCTAGAGATAGCTATCAGCTAGATCATCTTTACACACACACACACACACACACACACACACACCCCAACTTTTGTAAACCCAGGGCCCTGCACACCCTAGGCAAGTGCTCTATCACTGAGTCCCCTCCCAGCCTGAATCCAGATTTTGTTGTTGTTGTTGTTTTGCAGTGGGGATCAAACTCAGGGCCTTTGCACTGAGCTATATTACTGATCATTTAAGAAATTATTTATTTATTTATTTATTTATTTATTTATTGGTACCAGAAATCAAACTCAGGACCTTGACATTGCTAGGCAGGCACTTGTGCCACTGACTTACAACCCTGGTCAAAGTTTTATTTTAAAAGCCAGTATAATGGTGTACATTTGTAATCCCAGTACTCTGAGGGGCTAAGCCAGGAAGGTCACAAATTCAAGCCAGCCTGGGAATTCAGCAATTTAATGAGACCATGTCTCAAAATAAAAATAAAAGGGCTCCTTGTCTTTAAAAATATGTGCTGGGAAAAAAAATGTGCTAGTGATATAACTAGTACTAGATTATCCAAGGGTTTGATCCTCTAGTACTGCCAAAATAAACATTTACAAAAATGTTTATTTTGTTCTGTATTTTGTTTATTTTTTGAGGCAGGATCTTACCAAGTTGCTCATGCTGGCCTCAGAATTGCAATCCTCCTGCCTCATCTTCTGGAGTAGCTGGAATTCTAGGCATGACATCCCACACCCGGCTAAATTCAAACTTTTATTGGGGACTAGTCCCAAGGAAATAGCATGCCTGGATGACTGGCAGCTATAGCTGACATTCTAGACTCTCAGAAGAAAAGCAGTATTCAGCAGAACTCCCAAATGAGTGAGCAAGCCCCACCACTCAGGGACAGCACTGTATCAGGCGAGGGAAGCGTTTATACCAGGCTCCCTGATGCCAGTGAAGTCCCTGCATGAGCAGGCGTGTGTTGCATCAATTGGGTTTGGGATGTTAAGCCACTCTCGAGTTCCTGAGATAATCTCAGTTGGTCCTGGCGTACAAGCTTTTTTATTTGGATTCTGTTTGCTGGCCAAGGAGTTTGACTTCCATATTTCTAAGTAAACTGGACTGTAGCTTTCTTTTCTTGTGATGCCTTTGCTTGGTTTTGGTGTCAGGGGAATACTGGCCTTACACAATGAGTTGGGAAGTTCCTTCCGCTTATTGGAAAGAACCACTGTTAATTCCTTTTTGTTTGTTTTTTGAGACACGCTCTTGCTATGTAGTTCAGGTTGGCCTTGGACTCACTGTGTAGCCCAGGCTTGAAGTCACAGTGACCTTCCTTCTTCTCCCTTAGCTTCCCAATTTTTTTTGGTACCGGGGATCAAACTCTCGACCATGCACTTGCAGGGCAGGCGCTTATGCTGCTGAGCTAAATCCCCAGCCCATCTCACTATGTAGTTCAGACTGGCCTTGAACTCACTATATAGCACAGACTGGCCTCTAACTTGCAGTGATTCTCCTGCCTCAGCCTCCCAAGTGCTGGGATTACAGGCATGTGCACCACACCTGGCTGATTTTAATAATCTGAGTCTTCTGTCTCTTTCTAAATTTTTGGGTCAGTTTAGGTAAGATCTGTCAATTTTGTTGATCTTTTCAAAAACTGAATTTGGGTTTTACTAATTTTATTATTTTTACTCTAATATTTATTACTGTCTTTCTGCTTACTTTTGGTCTCACTTGCTCTACTTTTTAAGTGTATCTCATGTAAACTGTTGATCTGGCCTCCTCCTCACTCCCCTTTACTTCTTTTTTTGAGACATGGCCTTACTATATAACCCAGGCAGGTCTCAAACTCATCCTCCTGCCTCAATCTCCCTTTTTTGTTGTTCTTTTGGTATTTTTAGACAGAGTCTTTCTGTGTAGTTCATGCTTGAACTCAATATGTATCCCAGGCTGGCTCAAACTCACGCCAATCCTCCTGCCTCAACCTCCCAACTGCTAGGAATACAGGCATGCACCACACCACTCATGGTCCATTTTTTTTTTTTTTAAATCGGTACTAGGGATGGAACTCACGACCGCACACTTGCAGGCGCTTGTGCTGCTGAGTTAAATCTCCAGCCTCCCATTTTTTCTTTTAATGTAAGTGCCTATGGTTTTAAATTTTCCTCTAAGCACTCCCCACCCCCTTGGTAGTGGTACTGCAGATTAAACCCAGGGCCTTTACACTGAGCCACATTTCCAGCTCTTTTATTTTTTTTAATTTTGATTTTTCATTTTTTTGGTACCAGGAATCAAACTCAGGAGCCTGTGCTTGTCAGGCAGGCACTGTGCCACTGAGCTATTTTCCTAGCCCTTCCAGCTCTTTTAGTTAATTCATTTTTATTTTGATTTTGCAGTACTGAGAATTGAACCCAGAGCCAAAGTGCTAAGCTACATCCCAAATCTTTTTATTTATTTATTTATTTTTAAATTTTGAGACAGGTTCTCATGAAGTTGCTAAATTGTCCAGTCTGGGCTCAAACTCAAGCTCTTCTCCTCTATCCCTCTCAAGAGTGCTAGGATTATAAGCATGTGCCACCATGCCTGGTTCTAAGAACTGGTTTTGCTGTATCCCATAAATTTTGGTATTTTGCTATATTTTTTAAAAATTTCTAATTTCCCATATGAAGAATTCCTTGACCCATTGTTTTTGTTGTTGTTTTAGTTTTTTTTTTTCTCAGTGTGTTGCTTAATTTTCACATACTCATTTCCCAAATTTCTTGTTACTGATTTTTTTGTGTGTGCCAGGAATCGAACTCAAAACCTCGTGCTTGCTAGGCAGGCACTGTGCCTCTGAGCTACATCCCTGGCTTGTTACCGATTTCTAATGTTATTCCACTGTGGTCAGAAAACATACTTTGTATGATTTCAGTCCTCTCAAATTTACGGAGACTTGCTCCATGGCCTAGATATGGTCTACCTTGGGGCATGTTCCATGTGTACTTGAGAAGAAATAAATTCTCCGGCTGTTGGTGGCTTCCTTCTTGCTTTCCCTTGCTCATTCACTTTAGGGGAAAAAGCTGCCACACCTGAGGACTCTGAGGAGCACTAAGAACAGGCCCGCATGTGAGGACCTGAGCCCTGCCGCCTACAGCATGAATGAATGAGTCACCCCTGCTGGAGCCTTCAGATAGATACTGCAGCCCTTGGCTTTCTTTCTTCAACCTCATAAGAGATCCCAAGTCAGAATCACACAGCCCAACCACTCCTTACATCTCGATCCAGAAAAACTGAGACAGGTAACTAGTACAATTACCCACAAATCTGCTGGCTTTCAGAACAAGTCCCGGTGCACGGCTGAGCTTCAGGTATAGGATTTATCTTTTCTGGGGAAAAAATTGAAAATAGCAATTAAGAATTCATTTGGTAGACAACCTTTCAATTATTTGCCAAAATGATGAACACAAAAGCAAAAGGGGAGTCTCACTGCACGTCCTCTAGGCCTTTTAGAAAACATGGCATTGTTCCTTTGGCCACATATGTGAATCTGTTAAAAGGGTGATATTACAGACATCAAATAAATGGGTACTGTTGAAAATTAAATAGATGCAGTACACCAAACAATGAGATATAGCAAAACCAGTCCCTAGCAACCAGGCATGGTGGTACATGCTTGTAATCCTAGCACTCTTGAGAGGCATAGGCAAGAAGATCTTGAGTTTGAGCCTACACTGGGCAATTGAGCAACTTATATCAACATTTCAATTAAGTAGTAAGCAGCTGGGGTACTTACTACTTAGCTACATGGCAAAAGTGAAACAATGTACAGTGTTGGCATTGTAAACAAGCTAGTTAGGGCCGGGGATTTAGCTCAGCGGCTTAAGCGCCTGCCTGGCAAGTGCAAGGTCATGAGTTCAATTCCTGGTACCAAAAAAAAAAAAAAAAAAAAAAACCTGAACAAGCTAGTTAAAGGCAAGATGCTTGCCAGGAGAATTAATGTGTGTGTGATGAACATATTAAGGCCTCTAAGAGCCTAGAGAGTCTTCTGAAACATACAAAGCAAAATGATCAGAAAAAGAAAGAAGTCATAAGAGAAAGGCCTCTGGGTTCAGCTGAAGTGCTAGCCTGGCCCACTCAGATGAGGACACAGTGAGACCCAGTGGGAAAGAGCCCGAACTCCTGGACCCATTCCCTAGGACTTCCCGGCGCAAACCGGGGATGCAGCTCTGCACTTCAGTGCCTAATGAGCAGTGAAGGTGTTCTGGGTTCAGCACATAGTTCTGCTAAAAATAATACAGCGTTCTTTGAATTATGGGGGTGAAAATCACCTAAGGGTTTTTGTTTGTTTGTTTGTTTGCGGTGGGGGCAGTTGTTTTTGTTTGATTAAGACTGGATCACACTTACATAGTTTAGAGTGGCTCTGAACTCACTATGTAACTCCAGCTGGCCTTGAACTCATACTGACCTTCCTAGCTCGGCCTCTTGAGTGCTAGGATTACAGGTATGCACTCCTATGCCCAGCGTGTGTGTGTGTGTGTGTGTGTGTGTGTGTCCTCAATCCAAGCAAGTAAATACTTAAAGCAGGTTCTCATGTACCTAGTTAGTTGTGCCATGTTTTTTCTCCTCTGATTCAGTGTTTTTCTTGCTAAAACATGTGAAGTGCATTACTGTGCAACAACTATTTACCCAATGGTTAGAAAATGAGCAACTATTTAGGAAATATTTATATTGGCTTGAAGCAGTCACTCTAAGTCACCATGGAAAAAGATGTATGAAAAGAAATGGAAGGTAATCAATGGTTTACAATTAAACTAGGAATAATTCATCCTGGAAGATACATTATAGCTAGATTTTAAGGATGTGGAATTTTCTTTTATAGCCTTGTACTTAAGTATAAATTGTTTAAAGCACACACATGCATATAGTTTTCTCTCTCTCTCTCCTCTCTCTCTCTCTTCTCTCTCTCCCTCTCTCTCTCTCTGCCAAAGCTGACTCAGCCAATGACACACCTTGTTAGAGATGACCTCGAGGCTCCTAACATAAATAGGCAGAGTAACTGACTGGGGGAATCACTGGGAATTCTAGTTTTCTAACATTCCCAAACTACCTGTACCAGGTAAAATAAGCTACTTGCTATCCTAAGAATCAGTCTTCAACCCTTGTCATAAGGGACTGGGAATCAACTCAGTGTCAAAGAAGCGACACCACCACTGTGACAAAGCCGCCTTCGACCTCACTTCTTGGTTAAGGCAGATTGAGTCTTTCTCATGGAAATCTGGTTTTAAAGGAGAAATCTAGTATCTCCTGGTTGTTTTATAAACTTTGGATTCATTTCTCTTTTGCAATGTTCACAAGAACTAACAGGAGACATGCTTCCTACAAGCTGGTTTTACATTTTTTTTTTCCCCCGATACCGGGGATCAAACTCACGACCTTGCACTTGCCAGGCAGGCGCTTATGCCACTGAGCTAAATCCCCAGCCCTTCATTTGTTTATGAGAAAGGAACCATCTTCAATTCAACAAAACTAATTATTTGCAAGCTTGATGTATATGAGTGCGTGCACACGCAGGCACAAACATTAGCATGTCCTTTTGGCGTAGTCTCCCTTTTTCAGCGTTATTTTCATGAGACAATGACTTGTGAAAAGTTAAGACATCTGAGGATAAAAGCAAGGACAGGAACAGCAATTGAAACAAAAGCTGTTTTTAAGGACAGAAAAATATAGGTGTGGTTTCAGGTCACAGGAAGCAACCAGTAGGAAAGAGGGGAATGTTCTTGAAAAGCAGAAGGGGAGGTTAAGGTTCCTCAGGCACCAGTTCTTGGCTGGCAGACACCAAGGCACCAAACCTCTCATGTCCCCAGCCTCCGACACCCACTCTGCCTGTCTGTACCTGGGTCCTCCTGCTGGACTGGGTTGGGGTGCTGCTCGCGTTGCCGCAGGGCCTCCAGGCCAGCCAGGTCAGGCTGGTGGCAGTGGCTGCGCATGACCATCACGCGCCGGCCCTGGGTGATGGCACGGCTGCGGCAGCCCAGCCGGGCCTGGTCCCGGCACATCCAGTACACCTTCTCGCCAGCAGCCTTCTCCTTCCGGTAGAGGAAGGACTCGTACACCAGGAACTTGCCACCAAGGGATGTCCTCAGGAACTCCAGGGGCTGCTCAGGCTCTGCAGGGCAAAGTGATGCAGTGAGGGGATGACTGGAGCCCAGGCCTAGGTGTACCAGGAATGGTGGCCTTTGTCCCCTCAGCCCCAATTTTTCCACTCTGGTCCCTGCCCCTATCCTCTACTTCCCCCTTGGGGCCCTATGGACAGAAGTCAGCAGCCCACATCCAGGCACCTTCCATTGCAGATGGGCCTCCCTCAGCAAGGGCTCCAGTGTGGCCTGCAGCCACCCCAGCCCCAAGCCCTGCCCTGACCACCTGGACTCCATGTCCACCAGTGCTCACCCAGGGCAGAAGCTGGGCCCTCAGAAGGCTGACCTAGTTTGTGCACCAGGGGCCTCCCGGCTCTCTAGCAACCACCCCGAGGGGCCAGCTGTCAACCAAGCCAACTCTTGGGCTTTAAAGAAGTGGAACTTCTTTAAAGTGTGGTGGTAGCATGCCTGCAGTTCCAGCATTCTGGGAGACTGAGAGAAGAGCATTGAAAGTTGGAGTCCAGTTTAGGAAAGTGAGCAACTTAGAGAGCGTCTGTCTCAAAAAGCAAAAAATAAAAAGTTGGAGATATAGATCAGTGCAAAGGCTGTAGGTTACCCCCAAAAAATTAAAAATACAGTAAGCAGCTGAATTATAGGTCATGTGATGGTGGGGATGTGATGGTAGGAATGGGGTGGCCAGAGAGAACCACGTAAGAAAAGCAGGGAGCCAGGTGTGGTAGTGCATGTCTGTAATCCTAGCACTCAGGAGGCTGAGGCAGGAGGATCACTGTGAATTTAAGGTGAGCCTGGGTTATAAAATAAATTTGAGACCCGGTTGAACTGCATAGCGAGACCGTCTCAACAAACAAACAAACAATACAAGCAGAGGATAGCACGGGGGCAAGGAGAGAAGACAGACAGTCCCAGTGGGGACAGAGGCTCTCCAAGGTCCAGGTCCCATTAACTGGTACTGAGAAGAGATCCTGTGGCTGCCAATAATGCCACTCCTCACCCCTGTACCCTTTTTCTACTGGTCTGAGCTGGTTTCTTCTACCAATGGCCACCCCAGACCAGCGCCAGTGTTGCACATGCTGCTGCCTTGGAGTCCATATCCAGGAGGGGATTAGGACCCAAGGCCTATGTGTCACCCATCACACCTGGGCCTTCCCACTGGGCCAGGTTGGGGAGGTGCTCCCGCTGCCGCAGGGCCTCTAGGCCACCCAGGTCAGGCGGGTGGCAGTGCCTGCGCATGACCATCACACGCTGGCCTTGTGTGATGGCACGGCTGCGGCAGCCCATGCGTGCCTGGTCCCGGCACGTCCAGTACACCTTGTCACCGGTGGCCTTCTCCCGCCTGTAGAGGAAGGACTCGTACACCAGGAAGCTGCCCCCCAGTGGGGTTCGTATGAACTCGGGACCTCCTGCAGAGACAAGGGGAGATGATCAGAGAGGAGGAGGTAGGAGCCCAGGGCTCAGGAGGGAAGGCATGGGGGGCACTCCTGTTCTGAAGAGCTGAGAGCAGGCTCTTCTGTACCTCAAGCCTTGTACTTCTTGTTCACTGTGAGGAGGTCCTGGGGCCAGGACACAGACCTCACACCCCCCAACTTGGCTCAGGGGCTCCCTTTGCTGAGGCTCAGGACTGGCCAGGCAAGGAGCCTGCAGGCAGAGATGATCACAGTGGCTCACAGTGCCCACAAGAGGCAGCCCTGCTGGGCAGGGGTGTAGGCTGAGGGAGCAGGCAGGAGGGGCACTGCCCACTGGAATGTGATGGAGTCTAGGGAGGCCACTCCCTGCTGTCCAGAGGACCCTCTGTGTAGCGCAGGGGCCACACAGCAGTGATTGGAGATAAGCAGGAAGTTATCAAATAGCATCGAGAGCTAGGGGAGTGGGAAACCCTGAAGGTAGATGTTCACAGAGAGGCCTAGAGAGGCAGCGAAGACGAAGCAGGTGGGATCCCGGGCAGCAGCTGGGAGTAGGACACTTGCAGTATACAGGAGCACAGCGGGCCAGGGGGCTGGGACACAGGGACAGCCAGCCAAGAAGTGGGGACATCAGACTGAGAGGAACAAGGTACACGGCCATGGAGGTATGGTTCCCCACTTTCCACACTGTAGTCAAACATCTGTAGGGGAATAAAAAAGCTGCAGTGCACAAGGTCAGAAGATTTGGAGAGGACAGAACAGTGGCTAGAGATGCCAAAAGAATAAGACATGGCTCACAGACATGGCAAACTGAGAACTCAGTCAGCCTGGGCAGGGAAGCAGCTGCAAGGTCAGGGCCTAGAGGCAGGAGGATCCTGTGTAGACCCTACACAGGAGGCCAGAGGATGAAGGGCAATGAGAGAGGTAAGTGCCCTGGCAAGGCAGGGGACCATGGCCAGCTCCCCTTCACTTTGAACACACTTATCCCATCCCTCAAACTGAGGGTGGGGAGGTAAGACCATGGGAGCAAAAGCTTAAAAACTTAAATGGGCCAGGAATAGTGGTATACACTGTAATCCCAGCACTAGGGAGGCTGAGGCAGGAGGATTGCTGTGAGTTCGAGGCTAGCCTGGACTATATAGCCAGACCCTGACTCAAATAAACAAACAAACAAAAAAACACAAAACAAAACACCCCCCCAAGGGATAGGGGTATAGCTCAGTGGCATAAATGCCTGCCTTGGAAGCACAAAGTCCTGAGTTTGATTGCTGGTACCAAAACACAACGCAATACAACAAACAAAACAAAATTTAAATGGGAGGAATAGAAAACAAAGCTTAGAAAAATCTCAGTACTACCAAAATGATCAGTCACCCAGGAGAATCAATGTCAGAGTAACAGGAGTCACAGAGAGACACAGATAAGGATGTTATGGAGTGATGCAAGGAGATACTTTGTACTGCTGGCACACGCCTGTAATCTCAGCACTCAGGAGGTTAAAGCAGGAGGATCGCCCAAGTTTGAGGCCAGCCTGGGCTACAAAGAGAGTTTGAGACCAGCCTCAACTACATGGCAAGACCTGGTCTCAAAAAAAAAAAAAAAAAAAAAAAAAAAGGATACCCTGTGCTGAAGGAACAAGCTGAGCAGTGAACTCCCCACAGTCCGGCACTCCAGGGGTGGACAGGAGAGGCCACATCCTGAAGCAGCAGCAGGGTCAGCTGCACTGTCCTGGAACAGGCTGAGCCACAGAAGGATGCAGTACAGTCTGGTGCAGTGTGTCTGGGCGGTCACCCAAACTCCAGACAGGGAGGGTCACAGTATCCCTCTCAGGTTCATGGTTCAGGACGGACCGCCTCTACTTCAAGACAAGAGGGAACCAAGAAGAAGAAAGGCAGAGAAGCAGAGTTTGGTGAAGAGCCCTTGGGGTGGTGGCTGGGCCTCACCCAGGCCAGGCCAGGCTACAGCAGGAACCAGAAGGCTGCTACCTGCAAGACCAGGAGCTGTTTTGATGTGACTGAATGAGGAGGAAGTAAACGGCAATGGGTCCCCAGAAAATCAGAAAACAGAGTGGCTGCTGGACCCCAGAGAAAACAAAGAGCCATGCAGGGAAGGAAATGGAACTTCCTTCCAAGCAGCAAAACAGTGCCAGATTTCTATGACACAGTGAAAACACAACCTGTGCAACAAGTGTGAAGCTAATCCTTACTTTTTCTGATTGGAATTCAACAAGCAACAAAGAAATTGGAAAACTAGTTAATAGTCACAAAAACACATCTTTAAAGTGTGAGGGGGGCTAATCTAAGCACTCTGAGAGGCTGAGGCAGAATTGTGAATTTGAGTCCAGCCTATGCAACTTAGCAAGACCTGCCTCAAAATAAAAATTGCTTCAAAATGGCAGTGGATGTAGCTCTGTGTGAAGGCCCTGGGTTCAATTCCCAGTACTGTGCACCCCCACCCCCAAAAGACAGAAAGGGGGAGAGATTTTTAAAAGTGGAATCACAAGTATCCTAAGAAACAAGAGAAATTGTTCAGAGTGGCAACTTGTGGGGTAGGAAGAAGAGAAGAGGGTAAGGCTGGGCAGCTGGGCACCTCATGGTGCTCTGAAATGAAAAATAACTCAAGTGACTCCAAAAACTACAGGACAGGAGCCTTAGGAAAAATAAGTGCCTGGTGGACACAACAAACAGTTGGCAAGGTGAGGGGGCCCTGCTTCCTCTCCTCAGCCACCGGAGGGCAAGAACGCTCCATCCTGGTGACTGGTGACCTTCAGAACCGCCAGGCACCATTCCTGACCTGGTGGACTGGGACAGGCAGAACAGAGTGGTGGCCCAAGGGCTGGTGGCCATGGAGGAGGCTGGAGGAGAAACTCTGGCTCCAAGTAAATCTCACTTCCTCCCTCAGTCCAGACAGTTAGACTTTGGTCAGCCAGAATCAGCACCCTTACCCAGTGAGGATGAGGACCCAACCTCATGCACTCAGCTTTTTGTAGTTGCACGGTAAACTCTTTAAAATGACAGAAGAGGAGGAGAAACAAACCTGGGTTCCTCAGGTGATTTGGGTGCAGGCTGGGTTGAGGAAGGGGTGAGGAGGGTATGGGAAAGCAGGGTACACATGTGAGCTGAGGAGTAGAGGCAAGGTAGGGGAGTCAGAACAGGACTGTGGCTCCTTCTAGAATGTTCACAGGAGGCCAGGTGAAAGGCTGCAGGGTCTCCCCACATACCTAGGCTCTCTCGATGAGTGGGGCTGGGGTGTTTGTCCCGCTGCCGGAGGGTTTCCAGGCCCAAGAGGTCAGGTGGGTGGCAGTGGGCACGCATCACTGTCACCTGCCGGCCCTGGGTGATGGCGCGGCTGCGGCAGCCCATGCGTGCTTGGTCCCGGCATGTCCAGTACACCTTGTCTCCCGCCGCCTTCTCCCGCCTGTACAGGAAGGACTCATACACCAGGAAGCTGCCCCCCAGTGGGGTCCGAAGAAACTCAGGGCCTCCTAGGAGTACAGGAGAGGCAGTCAGGGAGGAGCAGGGCCACATGGTGGAGATGAGGTTGAGGAGATGAGGTGGCCGGGCAGACAGACCCCCCATACCCCTCAGGCCGGACCTGAGGTAGAAAGCCCCCGAGGACTCACCGGGATCTGTATCCTGGTCCTCTTCAGGGGGTCCTTGTGGGGCTTGGGTCTGGGCAGAAACCTTTGCTTTTTTTCTGGGCCGGGACTTGGTGAGAGTAGGGGCGGCTGGCCCCTGGTGACAGACTGTATTGTCTATGCCTTGGGGCAACTTGTTTGCGCAGCCCCCGGGGCCAGCTGGCCTGGCCTGAAGTGTCCGTGTGGCCTTCTCCTGCTGCCGCCGTGCCTGCAAGCCCTCCATGTCAGGTGAGTGGCAGTGGCTACGCATCACTGTCACCCGCTGGCCCTGGGTGATGGCGCGGCTGCGGCAGCCATGCAGTGCGTGGTCCCGGCACGTCCAATAAACCTTGTCGCCCACAACCTTCTCCCGCTTGTAGAGGAAGGATTGGTGCACAAGGAAGCTGCCCCCGTAGCATGTCCTCAGGAACTCCAGGCCTGGAGGCAGGCCTGCAGGGAGCAATCGGGGTGGTCAGGACCCAGCAGGCAGGGTAGGAGGGCCCATGGCAGAGCCGGAGACTTGCTGGTGCTATTCTCCAGTGCAACAGACTCTTACCGAGGTGTTCTCCCTCCCCCACCCCAGCTAGGCATCTGTGCCTGGCAGGTCTGCTCCCCAACAGCCACCCAGGGAGGACCCGACTCCCCTTCCAGGGGCAGGAGAGCTCAAGGGGTTAAGCACCATGCGTACCCAAGGTAACACTGGACGAGCCGAGCTGGCAGAAGGTTCCCAGTCACTCTTGACCGTATCTTTTACATTTTGTTTAAAATTTCATCTATTTTTTGAATAACACACACATACGGCTATAAAACTGAAATGCAACTAGAGGGTCTGAAGTGAAAAAGGAAAAAAGGCTCTCTTGCCCCATCCCTTTCCCCAGCCCAGCATCGTTTGATGCTTAAATCTGGATCCCAGCTGGGTAAAGAGCAGTGTCCCATAGGCTTAAGATTAACGGGACATGTTTCAAAGTTATTGTGACCCTGAGCACACATTTAGTTTTGTTTTGAGACAGGGTTTCTCTAGATAGTTCAGGCTGGCCTTAAACTCAGCAGTTCTCCTGCCTCAGCTTCCTGAGTACTCACAGATGTATGTCACCATGCCTAGTTTGAACACTTTTTATCCCTGAGTGCAATCTTTGCTCTCTTACAAGGGACTGAACCCAGGGCTATCACATTAAACTACATCCCCAGCCCTTTTTAGATTTATTTTTATATTCTGACATAGGATCTTGCTAAGCCAGGCTGGGCTCAAACCTCCAATTATCCTGCCTCAGGCTCACAGAATGCTGGCATTACAGGTGTGCACCACCATGTCCAGCTTCCCTAAGAACTCTTTTTTGGTACCAGGGAATTGAATTCACGACCTTGTACTTGCCAGGTAGGCGCTTAAGCCACTGAGCTAAATCCCCGGCTCCCCGAGAACATTTTAAAACAAGATGTGGAAGCCCCCCGTTTCTATACAGGCATGAAGAAACCT
Organism: Dolichotis patagonum; assembly: GCA_004027295.1. Taxonomy (NCBI): domain Eukaryota; kingdom Metazoa; phylum Chordata; class Mammalia; order Rodentia; family Caviidae; genus Dolichotis; species Dolichotis patagonum. Next base: position 67,565 of record PVJX010006833.1, read on the forward strand.
GGGGGTTCCCACTGTCCTAGGGAGGCAGGGGCGGCACGTACTCACCCAGGCCCCGGGTTGGGCGTTTCTTGGGTGGCAAACTCAGCAGGGACAGGGTCCGAGGCACCTGGGTCTGCTCTGGGGCTGGCTTGCTCTGCACCTGCTGGGGCGTGGGCTCTCGCTCCTCAGGGTACAGCCACGGGCTTACTTCCTTGAGCAGCTCCTCCACTGGGCCTCCTGGGTCCTCAGGATCCTGGGGATCCCTCAAGCTCTCTGGCAAGGCAGAGTTAGGCAGTTTTTCTTTTTGGCGCCGAGCCTCTAGGCCCTTCTCGTCTGGTGGATGGCAGTGGTCCCTCATCACTGTAGCCTTCGTGCCACGGGTGATGGCCCGGCCCCGGCAGCCCAGCTCGGCATGCTGGCGGCACTTCCAGTACACCTTGTCCCCCACTGCCTTCTCCTGCTTGTAAAGGAAAGACTCTAGGACAAGGAGGCGGCCCCCAAATGGGGTCCTCAGGAACTCCAGGGGCTGGGAGACTGTGGGGACAAAGAGAAAGCTGGGTTAGCTGCCTGGGAGCAAAAGCCAGTGAGGGCCATGGGTCCCAGAGTGGGGCAGGTCACTGTGGGCAGGGAGTCTCCTCTGATTGCTGGCTGCCAGGCAAGAAGCCCAGACTCTTGAGGCTGGTTTTATGTGGAGAGGAGATGTTTTAAGGAGCTGAAGGAATTCTGGATATCATTGCAATTCCCATAAGCTCCAAGGGGATGCAATGCCCAGCAGGGAGATGCTACACTAGGCAGGATAACATCAGGTGAGGAGCATTCTGGCCTGGGGCTAGGCAGAGATTAGAGACCATGAGCCTTCTCTGCAAGAGGAGCTGGCACTTAGAGGTCACCCTGCTAGACAAGGGGTGCACAGACTCATGTCTTAGCATGCAGACCCATCAAGGGAGTGGGGCCTGTTGTAGCTTGGCATAACTGACGCCATCTTAAGCCCTGCATTTAACTAGTGTCCTGTATTCAGGAAAATGGAAAATTACTCAGGGTATAAGTCTCATGAGAAAACAGAAAGAGCTGTACCTACAGGAGAAAAATTAACCTGCTCAACAAAAGATGCAGGATAGGGGTGTCAACTAAAAATTAATGAAAGATTCGAGCTAAATTGTTTCCAACAGGATGTCTTTTGTGATTTTTTTTTTAAAAACTGTAACTTTCCAGTTCAGGGCCCCTTGTCTGGACCTTGAAGGCGGGGAAGGGTTGTATACAAGTGGTCCTGAGCTCAGCTAATTAAATTCCAAATTTATCAATTTGGCAGCTTGGATTTCTATGTTGTTCACGAACCCACCTCAGGGCCAAGTGGCAGCTCACATGTCTCACCTGTCTCCAGCTTGCTGCGCTTCAGCCCTGAGGACCACCGGTGTGGCTGCACTGCCTGTACCTGCCCCTCAGCTGGCAGGATCTGGAGGGTGCTGGTCAGAGTGGAGGGGTCAGCCATCTCCAGGGAGATGATACAGTGTACTTCTGTGGGATCAGAGCCCACCTCGTTCCCCTCCTGGTCTGATGCTGTCAGCAGGACCAGATTGGAGAACTCCTGGGGCTCACTGGGGTCTGCCAGGACGACATCCATGCTGGGCTCTGGGGATGGCTCTTGAGCAGCCTTCATGCTCTCACCCTCCTGCTCACTGGGCTCAGGCAGGGGCATCCCGGGACCCTCGGTTCACACTCAGCCCTGAGAGATGTGTTTCTCCTCCCTGGCCTGGAATCTGCCAATCTGGACTCCGTCCTAAGGGAGGAGACAAAAGCTTAGTCAGTGGAGATGCTCTTGGGCTTGGGGCTTAGAAATGGACCTGGGATGGAGCTGGGTCAGATGGGCCACCTCAGGATCCTTGAGGCTGAGGCTGTGAAGGAACCTGACAGAACTAGAGTCCCTGAGCTGATGCTTCTGCTCTGCTGCTCCTCTTCCAGGGCCTTGCAGATATCACCTCCCTTCTAGGCCTCACCTTCCTCATTCATCAACTGTGCTCAGTAAATGCCCCTCCCCAGGGGCTGGCAGGTGACAGTGTACTAGCAACTGACCTCACCTGAGCCCAACACAGAGGTGATGTCCTTATCCACTCTTTAACTTCCAGCCCCTGGACTATGAGCAGGCCACTCATTTGGACCCCCTTTACTGATGAGGACATGGAGGTACATAAACCCTGTATGTTTAAATCCCACTGTTTCTGTTCAAACCCCTGGGAACTTGCCTGTGCTCTATGCATTTCTCCTGGATGCTGTGCCGAGCCAGTCCTTATCCTAGTCTGGAGGCTGCAGGCCTGCCAGCCCTTGGGAGATGACAAAGCCTGGCAAAGAAGTGGCCACCTGCTTGAGCTGTTGCTGGTGCAACCTCAGTCAGGCAGACAGGGCTGTGAATGGGATGGAGGACCCCTCAAGGTCACTGAGGGCTCCCAGGCTTCTGTTCTGGAAAAGGTGCCAGCACAGATGGCTGGCTGTTGGTGGGTCTTCACACTTCTTAGTAGGTACCCTAAACAAGACTGCAGTTCTCCTGATACTTTTGGCCTCTTTACCTGGAACTGTTGCTCCCACAAGTTCCGTGGCTCTAAGTCCCATGCCCATCTCCCACGCTTCCTGTCTGTGTTCCCTGACCTCAGGATCTACAGTCAGCTCCCCAAAGGCCAGCTCAGCTCCAGGGATGCCAGGTCCCTATAGCTTTCCTGGCAGCGGCAAGGTGCTCCTCAGCAAAGGAATCTTCAGGCAACTGGCAAATGATTGAAGCCCTGACCCAGTGCCTGGACGAGCCAATCCCAGTGCCTCCTGTTCAGTGCCTCCCCGGTCCTGCCCATGCTGTCCCACAGAGTGATGAGGTGGTACGGGAAGACAGAGACTCCCAAGACAAAGGTCCCTTGAGGGCATGTCCTGGACAGGAAAGGGTTACACTGCCAGCTCCACCTCAACACTGCGCCACAAACTGAGAGGCCTGGCACAAGTCCCTCTGTGGGAAGACCACTCCTTGGTTACCCACACCCTGTTCCCTCTCAGATGAGCAGGCATATCTGAGAGGTATGGCCTTGGAGTTTCTGGACCCACCACCTACATCTTCCCAGATCTCCACACATCTCCACTCTCTGGACCCAGTAACGCCCCTACTAGTCCAGGCCAGGCTGCATCCTGAGTGGCCCTGTTCCTCAGACATTCAGCTTCCCACAGGTCACCAGGCGTGAGAGAAGGCTGGTGTAGCTCTCTGCAGCCACCTTCGTCTGGCCTCAGACTTGTAGTCTGGCCTCTGACAGGTGTGGCTCTTCCCTAAGTCAAGGCTGGCACAACCAAAGATGCCCTACATTCACATGCAGCTGCACCGGCTCCAACTGAGAACAAACAGTACCATCCTTTCAACCAAAATTTCTGTTTTTAAAAGAAATTTCAAGGCAGGAGTGGTGGCATACACCTGTAATGCTAGCACTCCAGAATGCTGAGGCAAGAGGGCCTCAAGTTACCCAACCCTGGCAACTTAGCCATTTAGTGAGATCCTGTTTTGAAATAAAAGCTTTTTTAAAAGAGAGGGAGGACAGGGGTTTAGCTCAGTGACATAAGTGCCTGCTTGGCAAACACAAGGTCATGACTTTGATCCCTGGTACAAAATATATATATATATATATATACACACACACACACACACACACACATATATATTTTATAAAGAGAGGGAGCTGGGGATATAGCTCAGTGTGAACCACTTGGTTTCAAGCCTCAGAAGCCCCCTCCCCCGCATACATGCATACATGGGCTTGCACACACACACATGCACATACAAACAAAAGCTTCCAAGATTCACATACATCAACAAATATGCAAAAGCTCCACTAGAACAAAAGGCCTGCCCAGTGCTGACGACAGTCTCATGGGAAGGCTGGGGCCCTGCTACCAACTAGATCTGGACTTGATGTACTGTTCCCACTCTCATCGATTAAGGGGCTGGGTGTGGTAAACTGTCTAAATGAGCACAGGTCTACCCATTTAAGTATGCAGTCACCTTTGCAGAGACACTACTGTGACTCTGAACTGGTCTCAATAGTCTGCTGTGCCCAACAGTACAGCAGGAAGAGGCTTCATGAGCCACAAGCCCTCACTTCGTGGGCTGAGAAGGAAGCTTTACAAAAGGCCACACACAGGTGCCGCAGTGCTGCCAGACCCTGAGGCGATCATCTGGTACTTTGTGGCTTGGCAGCCCCATTCCAGCTATGTAGACACTTGAAGGAGCCTGGGAAACCACAATGGGACAAGCCAGGTGCCCAGAGACCACAGAAATGGCTACCTACTGTTACTGAGCATGTGTGATGCTGGGAATGGCACCTAAGACTTCATACATGTTAGGCAAGCACTCTAACACTTAGCTATATCCCCAGCCCTTTATAGTCTGACACACAGTTTCATTATCTTGCCAGATTGGCCCTGAATTTATGATTCTTTTACCTCTACCTCCTAGTAACTGGGATTACAAATATGTGCCACCATGTCCAGCTAATTGGTGTTTTCTTTTTTTTTTTTCTTGGGGGGCACCGGGCATCGAACTCACAACCTCGCACTTGCAAAGCAGGCACATATGCCACTGAGCTAAATCCCCAGCCTAATTGGTGTTTTCTAAGGCAGGAAGACTAGAGGTCATTTGTTACACAGTGGTAACAAAATACATAACTGATATATTTGGTAAGTGACCAAACCTAGTGGGTTGATAGATGGAATCATATAAATGGTTGGGACTCGCTGACATAAATGTACTCCAGAGTACTGTGTTACACAAATGCAGATGACTACATATAAAGGGCTTGTAACCCAGCAAGGAAAACAAAAATATTAAGTATAAGGGATATTGAGTGAGAATTAGGCATTTAAAAACAATGATAGCTGAGGATATAGCTCAGTGGTACAAGTGCCTGTTGGCAAGCACAAGATTGTAAGTCTGAGCACTGGTACCAAAACCAAAACAAAACAAAACAGAACAGTAGCTAGCTCTGGTAATGTACGTCTGTATAACCAGCACTTTGGGGGCCTGAGGCAGGATGATTACACATTCAAGCCCAGACCAAGCAATTTAGTAACTTAGCAAAATAATTTTTAAAAAGGCTAGAAAGGTGTCCTGTGCTCTGGGTGAATGATTTGGAGATGACGATGCCCAACGTACGTACCATTGTTGCCCCTGATTGACGTGTTTGGGAAAGATTAAAAATTAAAAAAAAATTTAAAAGGCTGGAGCTGGGTGTTGTGGCATACCCTGTAATCCCAGCACTTGGGAGGGGTAGGTGGGAGGCTTACAAATTCAAGATCAGCCTCAGGTACATAGTGAATTCAAGGCCACCTGTCTCAAAAAGGCAGGGGGATGTGGAGATGTAGCTCAGTGTGAAGACCTGGCTTCAATCCCCAACACCTGAGAAAATGACTGCAACTCAAAGTAAGCCCGACACAAAAGACTTTACTATATGAAGTCCACTTATATGTGATCCCTACAGAGGTGGAAAGTAACACGATGTGTGCCAGGGGCTGGAGAGGGAATGGGGATTTACTCTTCAGTGGGGGCAGAATTGCAGTTGGGGAAGATGAAAAAGTCCTGCTGGAGATAGCAAGAGTGATAGTTGCATGACAGTGAATATATGTTGCTGAACTACACACTTAAAAATAATTACGATGGTCAGGCGCGGTGGTATACACCTTTAATTCAGCTACTTGGGAGGCTAAAGCAGGAAGGTTACAAGTTTGATCCCAGCCAGGGCAACTTAGCAAGATCTTGTCTCAAAATTAAAAGGTAAAAAGGGCAGGGGGATGTGCAGCTCAATGGCAGAGCATCTGCCTGGCATATGCAAGCCTTGGGCTCAATTCCCAGTGCTAGGGAGAAAGAACGAAAAGGAAGAGAGAACGAACACACACAGGGAGAGAGAAGTTAAGATAGCAAATTTCATGGTATTTTTATTTTTCCACATGCACAAAAACCACCTGTAATGCCCCATTTCCCTGGCATCATTGGTAAACAATATTTCTGGGCCGGGGATATAGCTCAAAAGCATAAGTGCTTGTCTGGCAAGCATAGGGTCATGAGTTTGATTCCTGGTACCAAAAAAAAACAAAAAACAAAAAACACTTTACATTTTCTCTTATTCACAATTTTTGCTTTTTTGATAGCCACCTAGTAAGCTCGTGCTCCTCTCTACTGCCCAGGTGAGACGAGCACACGTCTCTGCCCACTCAGAAGGCCAGGCTCCATCCAGCCCCTCATCACATCCCCTTGCGCCTTACGCCCTTTCTCCACCATCACATCCTGTTCTCTCCACTCTCCAAACCTCCCCACTGCCTCTACTGCTTTCCTTCCATTTGAACCATTAAAGAACTTAGGTCTTCTATATCCAAATTAAAAAAAACTCTAACAAAAGTCCTTCTCCCCTTAACTGCCTAACTTTGCAGGAAAGTCCACACCTTCTCTTATGAGTGTGGTTGTGAGTACCCCACCCAATGGACACCACCTTCCCACAGGGCACACAGCATACTTGGCACTTGCTTTGTCACTCAACCAATCCCGTTCTCCATGTGAAACACCTGCCTGGCCTTCTCAGACAAATCCTGCCTGTGAGAGAATGGGTCACAGAAGATGGCCTATCCACACAGTGAAATATTATTCAGCAGACAAAAAGCAATGGAGTCCTAATACACTCTTAGTCAAAGAAGCCAGTCACCAAAAACAAAGTACTATAGGAATCTACTCATAAAATGTTCAGAATGGGCTGATCTGCACAGACTGAAAGCGCACAAGTGGCTAAACAGGAATGGAGGGGGTCAGGACATTTTAATCAGACCAACACCATGCCTATCCTGGGCAATTCAGCAACTTAGTGAGAACCTGTCTCAAAATGAAAATATATAAAAGGGCTGGGGCTATAGCTGATGGAAACGGCCTGAAGTTCAACCTCCAGTACTGTACACATGCACACCACGGTTGCAGCATTTTGCTACCGAAGACTAATGATGTGCAAGGCACAACACCCAGTCTTGACATTCACTTTTTTAGTGCATTATTTCATTTTATCTTCCAAATAGCCTCATCAATTAGGCACATGTTCTTCGTTTCAGAGAGAAGGAATCCAGGCCAGAGCCAGGCCAGGAGGGACAGTCAACACTCAAACCTTCAGTGTCTGCCTGTGGGTTAAGCTTTTTTTTTTTTTAATATTCATAGCAGGTTTATTCATCATAGCCCAAAACTAAGGCAGAGTGTGGTGGCACATGCCTGTAATACTAGCACTTAGAAGGCTAAAGCAGGAGGATTGTCATGAGTTCGAGGCCAGCCTGGGCTAC